>SNQN01008409.1:0-20142 GCA_008642245.1 Bassia scoparia | reverse complement strand
CCTCAAAATGCGTGAAAATTCAATTCTTGCTTTTATTACGTTATGGAGGGAGTATTATTTAAAACCGAGCATTGCTCGGGCAATAATCTAGTTAATTACACTAATTAAAGTATAATTTTGACATTTATTCTAAAATTTGAACCATATTTGAAAATATATAAAATGCTAAATTAATGTCTGGGATTGGAGCGCTTGTTAGCAAGGTTATATATTTAATCATTAAAATGAAAAATTATTGATGCATAGATAGGATAATTATACTACTACTTTTCCTATATATATAAAAATAAAATAACAATTGTAGCATCTTTATTTTTCCTGATTAATAATAATTTACTTGTAGTTTATGATGACATATGACATATGACAATGACAAAATTATCCTCGTGCATTAATTGGTCATTTTGCACAAGAATAGTTGTTGTTGTCGAAAAAAATTTGGAGTAAGCAAAATCACATGTGGAAACAATGACTTCCCTTGGAAGCTATGGTGATAGTAATTGTAGAAGATGACCCTTTTTTTTTTGTAATAGTACCCTTTCCCTTTTGTTTATTCGATTTTAAGTTTGCATATTTCAACTCTTTATATTTGTCAATTTAATTGTGAGTATAACGGGGATAAAGAGACGAGAAAAAAAAATATGTGATGAAGAGATCAATACACGTGAATATGTACGTAATAGGGATAAATCACAAACTAAATAGAAAATAAAACATTTGTTATGCATATAATATGAAGTTTCCAATTTAGATAAATGTTACAGTTAATAAAAGACGCGGTTGAATTTTTATGTTATTATTATTTATTTATTTTTATAATTATCATCATCACTTCCACACGCCTTTTTTTTAATACATTATTCACATTTATTATTATATCTTTTAGTGTTTTAGCTTACTCCCTCTGTTCCACTAAATTTTTGCCACTTCTATTTTACACGTTTGTCATTGCACAATTTACAAATGAAATATCTTTAATTATACATGAGTAAAAATTATAAAAATTAAATTTTAATAAACTACTTATTAATACGATTCTAACAAGACCACACTTGATTATATTCATTCTTACATATTAACGAGAATTTAAAAAATTGTCATTATTAATGAATAGTTCTCACTATTCATTATGGCATGAATTTAGTGGAACGGAGGGAGTACAATCTTTTCAAATACAAAGTATAGAATTTTTTCCCAACATATTGCAAAAGACTTTCGAATTTCCCATTTTGCTTCGATTTCGAAACTATTTCCCAAGACACCGTTGGTTCAAGTTCGTTAATGATTTTTTTTTTACAAAAAAATATATAATTCGCTATCACTAATAGCGAATTACCCATACACTTCGCTATCAGTAATAGCAAAGTTCAATTACTAAAGAAAAAAATGAGTTACATTGTCGACAATAGAAGCAGTATCACACACAACTTACAAACACTTCCTCACTCCGTCACCCTCCTGAGTCATCGTCGTCTTTACCGAGCGTATATAGCCTTTTTCGTTCAATTGTCGCTGTCGCCAACCTTACCCACTTGGTATTCAGCCGTCGTTCCCCCAAACCGCCGTCAAATTGTCATTTTCTCAAGGTTAGTTTTTTGCTCTATTTGTCAATTTGTTTTTGGAATTCTAATCTGAATTTTGCAATTTTTTTTGTTGAATTGTTGTTGGAGAATGATTTTTTTGCACAAATTGTTGTTGAATTTTGCTTGATTAACTTGGTACATTGGTGAATTGATATGAATTTAGATTAATTAACTTGGTATATTGGTCAAGTAACTTGTGAATTTAGACAAGCTGAATTTGTGTTCAATCATGAGTATTTTAGTTGTTAATATCCTAAATTGTGAATAAATATGTTATGATTATGCTGAATTTCAACAACATGCACACTTCACTACTGGTAGTAGCGAAGTTCAACTACAGTATTATGCCATCTTCGTTAATGGCAGTAGCGAAGAGAAAAAAAATTAAAAAAAACACGAACCTACGTGGACGGTATGCAGGGAAATATTTCAAGAACCGAAGCATATTAACAATATCTTGGGAAAAAATTATCAAATATAGTAGTAAATGCATATAACAATAGAGTATATGGTTTGGAAGAAAATCTTCAATCATTTTTTGATTGCATTTCATCTACAAAGAAAATACAATAAACTCATGTTTATTATCATATACGAAGTATGTTGGTAGATAATGTAAGAAAATTTTGTTAAATTAAAATATGCTCAACATCTAATGATAAAAAATGATGGAGTAAACAAATACATATCCCATGGCATAATCAATAAATAACCATAAAGAAAGCAAAATAAATAATGAAAGAAGCACACAAATAAACTTATACTCCCTCCTCAGTTGTTCTACTTTTTTTTTTAATGTTTTGAATTAGATGTTCAAATTCCCTTTGTGACTAGATTTCAATTAATCAATCAAAACCTTATTTTTAAAAATGTGGTCGACTAACATGAATCAAAAGTGACAATTTCGGAAAGTCGTCCACATAAATATTTATCACTACACCCGGGTCTGAGAAGTGTAGTGTACATCGCTGAGTAGGGAATGCCCCCACGAAATTATCATTTTGGTTCATGTCCTAAGATGTGACAAAGTTTATATTGACTGTCACAGGCTTACCGCAACCCTCTTCCTTTATCTGAACTTGGGACCGACAGTAGAAAACCCTCCTCCTTTATCTTAACTTGGGACCGACAGTAGGAAACCCGCCTCCTTTTTTACTTGATTTGAATCTCAAAATTATTACGATCACGTAGCTATTTCTCTCTATTTTTAAAGGAACCGCATGGGTTTATTGGAAGGTAAAACAAAATTTTAACTTTTCTTAAACTTTGCTCCATATTGATATAAAAAAACTAATAAAAAATGGAGGAAGTATAAAATATTTGTTCTTTAAAACCATTGGTTCCATTAAATCTTTAACTAAATCTAAATATGGAAAAATTGTATGTTACGATGTTGATTGTAACATATAATTTGTTGGACCATGATAGAGTCACCCTAGGGGTTGATAACTCTTTCATAGTTGATTTGTGATTGATCAAAAATACATTTAACCAATTTTCAATGTCATTTTGATCCTTAATAAACAAGTTTGAGGTGAAAATCGGTAAAATAAAAAAAGGACTAAAGACACCTCGATATACAGATTATACACAATGCAAAACAAAGCACACACAACAAAGCAAAGCCAAAACCTCATATAATCCCCAAATAACGTTTTAAACGTTTGAATGCTACAGAAGAGGATATTAGTAAAGTAGCTATCGCATTTTAAAATAAAAAGTGGTGTCAAAGAAAAACCAAATGTGAATAACATCAAATGAAATATAGTGCCAAAATGAAATTGATACTTCGTATTTTAAGTTTCCACATTTTCCCATAAATCGCTATCCGAAAA
Source organism: Bassia scoparia (assembly GCA_008642245.1). Lineage (NCBI taxonomy): Eukaryota > Viridiplantae > Streptophyta > Magnoliopsida > Caryophyllales > Amaranthaceae > Bassia > Bassia scoparia. Next base: position 16,724 of record SNQN01008409.1, on the reverse strand, counting down.
TTAAATTTTCAAAAAATCTTGTTCATTAGTTCCTACTAGGATACTATTCCCTCGGTTCTTCAATATTTATGTCACTTTTTTTTTCAACTATTCATAAGTAGATGGAATCTTACAAATAAGTACTAATGTATAAGAATATATATATAGTGATGTGAGATCTTGTTTGATTCATATTATTACATAGATTATTAATATTCAACCGTTATAATTTTCACAAATATATAACTAAAGATATAAACGATATAAAACATACATCGGGAAGCGTATGAATAGTAACTGACAGAAACATTATAAAATAGAGGGAGTATGTATATTTGTAAATAATTTCAATTCATAAGCAACTAGATTATTGCACCCGTGCAATTGCACGACATATACAAAAATGTAAGAACATTAAAGCTATTTTGACGTCAATTGCACATTATAGATTGTACCGTACCCTAGCAGTTGTACTCGTGCAATTGCACGGTATGATTGAATTTATAAAAGTAATTAAAGATAAATCATTGACTTCAACAATTTCAATTATCGTCGATCTTGTATAAGGTTAGATATATTATATTATTAAATTAAATTCTTTTTCATCGTACTAAGAAAAAATCTTTTAAATAAAAATAGTTTTAATTTGTATTAAGTAAATTTCATTGCATATTCGTAATATGTTTAACCATGATTACTTGTTTTTTAAGGAAAACAATAACATTGTATAATTTTTTAAAATAAATAAAAATAAATCAAAGGTAGTTATAATATGCATTTTCACTGTATTTTTGGAAGAATGTTTAACCATGATTAATTTGTTTTTTAATGTCAATCTTACATTTTTTAAAAATGAGTTTGGGAGGGAACAAATGTGGTGAGTTGTTTTTGGAGGGAAAGCACATAGTGAGAGTTTGGGGTAGTTGTAAGAGTTGAATTCTTTTAATATTTCAATTCCTTCGTACCACGAAGATCCTATCAGTTACTGTTCATACGCTTCCCAATGCATGTTTTGTGTCGCTTATATCTTTAGTTCCTTAGTTAAATAAATCAAAATGATTGAATAGTAATAATCTACACATTAAGACGAATCAAATGAAACCCCACATGACTATATTTATTCTTATACATTAATAGTTATTTACAAGATTATCCTCACTTGTGAATAGTTAAAAATTTCCAATTGGCACGATCTTCATGCAACGGAGGAAGTAATATAGATTTGAGAATAACAAAACAAAAATTTCAAACTATCAAAACAAGGAAGAACAATAGCAAGAGCATCATCATTTATCAACAAGTAATTGGACATTGTTACACCTAGGAACAATGGCAAGGGCGTCCATTATTATTAGAATTCAACGAATTCTGTAGTTTATTAAGATTTTATCTTAGCATATACTTACCCTAAGGGGTTGTTTGGTTGCACTATATTATCCTTGGAAATACTATTTCCTAGGAATTGGAAAAATGGGTTTGTGTTTGGTTAACATAAAATGGCATTGACATTGGAAATCAGATTTCCAAGGGAAATTGTATTTCCCACAAAGTACAGGAAATTGTATTTCCCACAAAGTACAGGAAATTTTTCATAGTATCCTAAGAGAATTAAGATTATAAATAACTTATACAAAAATGTACTACTTCTTGCTTATTTATTTTTAAACTTCTCTTTTAATTTCTTTGTTGTTGTTTGTGAATTGATCTACTAACAACTCGTTGGATTGAGATCCGGTAGAGTTGTTAAAAACTCTACCGAGTAGAGTTCAAACAATCTTAGCTATTGATTTCTTAATCTATGGCTTATATATGTTTTGTCAAAAATCTTTTTCTCTTTTCCCAAAACTTCCAACATATCTTGAGCCTTTGATTTTAAAATATAGGGCTTGGATTGAACTCTACTAGGTAGAGTTGTTATAAAACTCTACCGGATCCAAATCCCAACTCGCTATTAACAGGCAACCCTAGACAGGAAATCCCAAGGTTATCTTGAGATACGGTCCAAGGATCGAGTCTCTGTATACCTTACAGTCTAAAATTACAACCCTAAACCCAATTTGCCTAAGAGCCTCAGTAAAAACCCTTTTGACATGGGTCATCTATTTTGACCCACATTACCCAAATACGTCTTTAACTTGAAACTCTTTCTGACTCACTGGCAAAAGTTCTATTTTAACACAAGCTATATTTCTGACTCACGTTTGTTCTACATGAAATGCTAAACGAAATTCGCAAATACTTAAATCGAAATTCATGCTTCGTGTGAACTTCCATAAATGCTCCTCCCTTACTTACCTAGCTAACTCTTTCTCACTTATATCCACGTACCACCACGGATCACCAAGGACCAATGTTTCGATCATCATATTTCACGAGTTACCATCGTTAGTCGTCGAAATTTTCGACGGAGCACACCAAAAAAGTTCATCGTAGGATAAATAAAAAGGGGCTTGAGAATTGCAAGCCTGACCATGGCTTTGGCGCTTGGCTCAGGCGCCAACAACATGGATCTGGCGCCTGAACTAGGAGCTAGTCCCATAGTGTTGGCACCTGCTCCAGGTACCAAAGCCATGGTCAAGCTTGACCTCAGCGCCATTCCATGGTGATACATGGGTTCAAAATCGAGAGAAGTAAAGCAAGGACAATTATGGAAGTTGCAGGAAAAGTAGACTTTATTTTAAGTATTTGCGGACTTCTTTTAGCATTTCCCTTGTTCTATTTGGTAGCCTATATTTGTAGTCATGTAAAATTAATCAAATATGATCCCACCAAACAATAGTTTTCCTTGTATAAATAGTTATTGTTGGTCAAAGTAAGTCAATCAATAATGTGGAACAATTATTAAAAGACCGAAGAATATATTATACTACAATATATATGTGAAGACGGTTCACACGTGACTGTATATATTTTTAGTTATTTAGGCCCCGTTCGGTTGGGCGTAAGACATTTTTAATGTAGAATGATTTTTATAGAAAATAATTTACAATGAAAAATAATTTTAATGAAATAATTTTTCATTGTTTGGTTGCATGTAAAAAAAATGATGAACAAAAAGAAAAATAAAGGGGATTCAATTCAAAGAGGTAGTGAGAAATGATTGTACAAGAGAACAGAGGAAAATAGTTTTCCATGATTGTAAATTAAAAGAAATCTTACTCATATAGAAAATGGTTTTACACGTCTTTATCTACCAAACAATGTAAAATTGAAAAGGAAAAGAAAACATTTTTCATGAAAAATATTTTACGCTCTATCAAACAAAGCCTTAGTACAATGTTAACTTTCATGTAGCACATTTGAATTTGGTTTTGGATTTTTGGTGACTTTGGAGCCTATAAATACTTAAGACATGCAGGATTATCTTCAAATAACAAACAACATATATTGATAGCTAACTTCTCTTCCAATTGTATTTCTTGAAAAAAATGGCAACATTTCAGCGAACATGTTTTGTTTCTGAACCAACTCTTGTAGTTGCTTTTACCAACAATGGTAGTGTCAATGGTGATGATGACGAGGCGAAGAAGGTGAAGAAAAATGCAAGTAAAGGTGGTAGAACGTTGGCTAAAGATCGAATCGTACGTGCTTCATGTCTTGATATCGAAGAACCCGAGGCTCACGAAGAGTTGTCCGAAGGGAAGGAGGTGTATATGGAGGCTATTTTGAAGGAAAACACACAAAGATGGGTTGAAAGGACTAAGCACAATCTAGGTATTATCAAAAGATTATTTCTTTCGTTTCATATTACTTGTTACATTCTCACTTCATGAGCTCTTAACCTGTGAAGGAAAACGATGTCATTTATTGTTGTGGACTGATAAATTAAATAGTTAAAATCATAAATTAAATCCGGCTAATACATAAGCTTTAAGCCATACCATTAACGGATAGTGTGAAATTTTCAAATAGTATAAGATAATTAATTGATTATTGAAAGTTACAGCAAAAACTTACTCAATCTTCTAGGAACTAAAACAAAAGCATGTAGGAGTTTCTTTAAAAAAAACATTTGAAAATTTTTCAAATGAAACCGCACTTTTCACATCACAAGCTAAACCAAACTGTCAAATTATAATCCAATTGAAAGCTTAGTACGGTCCAATTCGTACTCAAAATAACCGTTCATCCATGATCCATGTATACTTGACACTACTCTGTATTAGTTTAACATCAATCAATCCTAGATCTCGGTATCAAATATACTTCCTCCGTAACAGAAAACTGGCTTACAACAATCGGGTATTTGTGAAAACAGGATATCAATTGAATTTGGACTACGAGTATGGTGCACTTGATGAGTTGCACAAACTTTCGCTAAACAACATAGGCGACCCATTTGGTGAGGGAGGCTACGGTGTGCACTCGAGAGAGTTTGAAGTGAGTGTGTTAGATTGGTTTGCACGTCTTTGGGAGATTGAAAAAGATCACTACTGGGGTTACATCACCAGTGGTGGGACTGAAGGAAACCTTCATGCCTTACTTGTTGGGTGCGTCTTCGTCACTCATGATTATGTTTTTCCTTTGACGTATATGATTGATGGGCGTTAAAGTTTCAGTAATGTGAATAGTAGCTAATGTTCAATCAACAAAAGTCAGAGAGGTAGTCGCAAATGAATTTTTTATGTATCACATATATTTCCATTTTAAAAATAAAGAAGAAGAGTAGATAATCACGTAATAATAGGTAATGGGTCACTCTAAAGTGTTTTTTTTTTTGGAAATTATTTTGACACTCCCTAAATTATTTTCAAATTAAATCATGGTAGGTCTACTAAAATAGTATCAAAGTCAATATGACACAGAAGTTAATTTGTTTTTTTTTAATTTGTTGTTAGACAAAATCTTGAATACATCCAGTGTATACAAAGTTATTGTACACCAAAAAGTCATTATACTCTGTATGTCGTTTGAATGTGACTATATAAAAATAAAAGGGTAACTATACATAAAAAAATTGTTACAATTGTATAATAGAGGTCAACATATATATATATATAAATTAAATTGTTAAACTAATAATAAAAATCATTATGTAAATATACATAAAAAGTCACTATATATACTTGATGTACGATAATATTATTGTGCACCCGATACACCCAAGAATTTCTCTTATTGTTATCGCATTGAAACATAAGGGAATGAACGTAGACATGTTTTTGAGTGGTGCGATCGTCCAAAATGTAATTTTGTAAGTGAGGCTAATTATATTTGAACGTGGGAGAATATGAAACCTTTCTATTTAATGTCTGAAAGCGAGATAAAATGCCATCAATCAGTTGATTAATGTCCATAGAAGTGAATGAAAGTGAGTACTTTGAAAAGGAATATACTCCGTTTGTATCAATAATTACAACAAGGAAAAAGCTAACAAGCACCCCTAGAGCGTTAGATAAGATAACTAAAAATAGAAATATTAAATGAATATAAACATTAATTACACCGATTGACGTGTGAATTTGACATGCATTCCAAGTTTAATGTCATTTTAGTAAATATATTTATAGCTTATATAACGCCCCGGGGCGTCCATTAACAATATCGTATTTTCGAAACTAATGTTCATTTCGAAAATAAAAAATGTTCATTTCCGAAACTAAAAATGTTCCTCATCATGGTTCCGGACAAATGTTCATTTCCGAAACTAAAAATGTTCATTTTCGAAAATAAAAATGTTTATTTCCAAAAATACAAGTGTTCATATTCAAATATTAACATTTACATTTGAAAATGAATATTTTACATGTTGAGATGAACATTTTACACGTTGAGATGAACATTTTTAATTTCGAAAATGAACATTTGCCCGGGACCATGATGAGGACCATGGTCCCGGGACCATAGTAGAATTTGCGTGATTCATGCCTAATGTGTTATTATAACTAGTGGACCTTATGTTCAATGGTCTACTTAATTTTTTTCTAGTGTTAAGAGAGCCACAAGTACGAGGATGAGAATCGAATTCAGAATTTCCCGAGATCGGAAGAGAAGCTTTAACCACTTAAATTATCCGTCACTCTCAATGACTTACTTAATAATGATTCATATATTTCCTCTGTTTCAAACTAGTTGTTGTAATTGCATATTATAGTAATATTTCATATATATATCATGCAGAAATTAAAGCCTATCATGTCACTCTTTCCTAATAAAATGTGACCTACTTTTATGCCCAAAAATAAACAAAACTTTTCATAGAATGAACGTTAATGAGTTATAAATTTCATATAATAAATATTGCAAAATTAATGATCACTCTGTTTTGTGTGTTCAATTAATTTTCGAAAGAAAATATGGATATGATTTTTTGCACCCTTGGTCATCTTTYTAATTTAATTGCTCATTTATTTTACTCGATTGTTCGTCTTTAACGTATCATGAAGATCATACACACAAAAGACACACAGGATTTAATAATCACTCGACTAGAACTTAGCATGCCTTAATATGTAAGCTTATTATGAAGTACTTCATTGCTACATTTTTCAGGAGAGAGTTGCATCCTGATGGAATTCTGTATACATCTAAAGAATCGCACTATTCTATCTTCAAAGTTGCACACATGTACAGGATGAAGTGTATCCTAATTGAGACTTTAGTTTCTGGGCAGATTGATTGCGCCGATTTGAGGTTCAAGCTTCTCCAAAACAAAGATAAACCAGCCATCATCAACGTCAACATCGGTAATACATTACTACAGGGAACATATTTCCGCACTCTCCCATTAATTTCTACACTTCAAATTAGCGACCGGCTGACCGCAAAAATTTAACGACGTTGCAACAACGGCGACGTATGTTTGAATGTGAAAATTTATTGACAGTGCGCTGAAACAATGTGCATCAGTACATATATTATTGCTGCTCACGTCAATATCAGAGGTTTAATATTCTTATCATGGAGAAGAAAGGATCACGATAAGTGATGTTCAGTTTCGTTCTGCGAATTTTTTCTGATCTGAACTCATTTTTCTTGATTTTTAGGCTGTTTTGAGTTGAAATTTTTTGAGCTAGTTTGATTCATAATTCTGACTGAACTCTTTTGTAGTTATTTTTTAGTTTTTAGTATTTTCCGATCTGTTCTGATTTTTTCTTAATCTGATAGAAATTTGTTTCTTTGCAATCTATCTAACTATTTTCTGATCCTGTGTGAATTCTGTTTATTTAGATAACCACTGAAAATGTTTAAATAAGTTGAATTGAACATAGACCGAATTCCAAACACTCAATGGACCTTATTTGAGGTGTCACATTGCATGTTTTTTGCAGCAAATACTTTTAAAGTGGGCGGTTTGATGATCTTGACCTAGTGATACAACTCTTGAAGAGTGTGGCTTCCAACGAAATCGGTCGATTTCACGCGACGAGAGCTGCTGTCGTGTTATGTATGCCAATCCTGAAGTCGAGTTTAGTAGCAAACATCCAGATAAACTAATAAACTAATTGCTATCGATCTCATTTGAATGGTGTTTGCTGGCCTTTTATTCACAACACGATTTCCGCGAGGTTGGCACATTTTCCTTTTTCAATTTATTTATACACAATATAGAATTTCTTGCATAATTTTTATTTATTTTTTTTTTAAAAAAAGATATTTGTCAGAATTTTTAATATATAAACTTTGTAAATTATAGATAACAAATTTGGTGCAAAGAAATGGAACACCGTCATTATCATGGATCTAATCTGGATATTTTTCAAGTTGTCAATGTATTCAGCTAGGTAACTAGAAAAACGATACAAAAATTACTAGGTCATGATTATATTGGGTGCATGGATTTCAATTACTAGGTTGCAAACCGATAAAATTACTGTGTGTAATTAAGAACTTGAATGTGGATTGCCACCTAATCTGATTATTAATACATTCGAGAGAGAACAGTGTTGTTATCAAAGAATTTATTTGTCTATAAATGCGATGCAAATTAATTCTTTTTCCAGGCACCAAAACTCAGCATTTAAAAACCTAATTGATAGCATATGCATTGTGGGATGGCCTAATTGCCTTGTGTAGATTGAGATAGTAAACAAAGAACACATCGATTGTCTGTCCTAGTAACTCGAATTACTTCAAGGACGTTAACAATCATGGATAGTAGAAGGCCATGCCCCGGGTCTACTTATGTACAAACTCTGAAATCCGCAAGGCTATAGTTAGGTTTCCAGGCAAGGAGGTCCAAAGTGTCTGAAAAACTGCTTCAATATTCTTAAACCACATACTTAAAAAGACACGAGTTACGATGTGTCATTTGTTCTCAATGATATTGTGATCGAAGCAACATCAGTGGTGTTTCACAGTGCTTTCGTTAGGAGATCTTGCATTTCTATAGCGATACTCGGCTGAATGTTGATGTCTCTGCGTAGGGAAGGCTATCGACATGTTGAGCTTAGTAAAAGCCTTAATGATTATACATTGATACGTTAAACTCGTTTTTGATGATCTTGTGAAGGAAGACGTCGATTTTGGTAGTATGAGGAGTGCGGACAACTCCGTGGGTTGATTGGTCGAAGATAGGCAAGGAAAACGTGGCTTGTGGGGCATAAAAAGCTATGAACCAGACCGTAACTACTACTTGTAGTACGGTATTGCTTGTTAAATCGCTTAAGTGTAGCACTGTGTTAGCAAGTATTAAGGTTTTGTATAATTGTATTATTATATTCAAGAGAGAATCTCATTTCATTCTCTTGACATGACTGACATGATCCTTCCTTTAAGATAACACCCAAATATTATATAGCCTTGTGTTTTATATTAAAAAAACATGAAAAAACACTTTACGAAGTCGAGTTCACTATGTTCCGATGTGTGACGTGTAGGCTTGTTCAGCCGTTGACAATTCAAAAACAAAATTAAGCCCTTCGTCCATTGCTAGCAATGAATAAATGTTTGTTTGTTCGCATAGTATCGGTAGTAGAGTCATAAACCATATACAATTGGTTGAAAACAATTAACTTTTTCCTTGATATGACTATAGCTATAATGTTAAGGTAGAATTACTTCATAAGTGTGCTTTCATATACGAAAGGATATAAGTAGAAAATAATTTAAGGGGATAAACGATCAGATATATAGGTTTAAGTACGCACTTTCCTGGTAGCCACCTAATCACATATTATTTTAGGATGAAACCTGGGCGTTGGATCTTGATGTATGTGTTTTATTGCTCCCTGCTTCGTGTAGCGTGCTGTACGCGTTGGTCAACGTCCAATGTGGTCGGGAATTGATTGGATGTCCAGCTTCAAAAATTTTGAAGATCGATGACCGTCCTTTGTGTTCCATTTTCATTTGCTTTGTTAAATGATTTATTTTGTTTTCATTTTGAAAGATCTTGAATGGAATTATTGATATGTAATGGCTTCCCTTCGCCTCTATATGGCTTTAAACCGACTAGGACATTTTTAACAATTCAAGATATAAAGTTTCTAATGTAGATTAAAATATGGTGCATCTATCAAGATAAATTAATCAATTGAAAAAAATTTAATATTATATGTACATCTATCTATTAACACCATCTCTGATTTTTATCATATTATATACTGCGTAATATAGGTTGTTTCTTTTCTTTTTTTTTGGTGCAAGATAAGTGGTTGCAAGTATGAATATATGGGTTTCTTTTTCATGACGTTCCACAGATTTCACGTCTATTATCAATAGTCTGTTTCGTGTAAGCTTTAATAACTTGCACTGTTATCTATGTAGCTAAAACTTTTAATTAAGTTCAGTTAAGTTAACAGTATCGATTTGCCTCAATTTGTGTGCAAGTATGTAAATTAGCTTGAAGCAGGAAAAATGTTTGGGTATTCCTAATTAAAGTTGGCTAAAACCTATCGTGGACACATTAAGTATATGACTCCCTGTAGCCGTTTTTTTAGTTTTTCCATTGTTTTCCTTTTGGGCCGTTTTCATAATAAGATGTTCCATAATCAATCGATAAATTATAACTTGTTTTGTGAGGCTGCCTAATTTATACCCTTATAATTAATGAATTTACTCATTTCTAGAAGTCAACTTTCATTATTTTTATCCAATCTATCCTTTTTTTTCCTCGAAAATCTGTACTATTGCCTTTTCTAGAAATATTTCATTCACACATTTACTTTCTCTTTTATCCAACTTATCTACTATTTAGTCACTCAATCAATGGCGTCTTAAAACGTCCAATATAGTGGGTTTTTTTTTGATAATCTAGAAGTAAAGTAATACGAGGGACGTATTATTAATTATATTAGTACTAATTTAATGATTAGAGTGATAATCGTTACATTGAATCAATACTTTGATGTATTTTTGAACCAATCACTATCAACTTTTATTAAAGAATTGTCAACTCTTAGGATTACCTATCTTTAGTCGGTGCCGGTGTGATATATAGTCACAGTGACCTCAATGTTTATTGAAGATCGAATTTTCAAATACACAATCAAGAAAAAAGCTCAAATCTATTTAATTATCCCCAAATTTAGCTTTGTTAATTTAACAAGAATATTACTATAGAGTACGATTAAATTCATTTCTGGCTCATTTCTTCTCTTATGATATTTTTCTTTTTTTCTCCAAAATTTATTTTTCTAACTAGGAGTCGTAAAATTTGATACGGAATATTATATTTATTTCTTTTGTGTTTATGAATTGAAATTGGGATAGAAGTTATGTATATTCTACTGAAAAAGGTTATACGGAGTTTCCTGTACATTAGTTTTTAGTGGATTTGTATGGCATTTGGTTGGCACTTCTATGGGTTTGATGCGTTGCATAAGTGGCTGTTTAGTAGGATTGCGAAGTAGAAAAAAATGGATTATGGTATTCCGGCTGTTTTTTTGTTCTGGCGTTGTGCTAGGTGTGGAATACATACATAATACCAGGTTACATTAGAGGAGGCGATACTGCTAAGTTACATGTTAACTCACCGCTATGTATAGTGTTGAATTACCAACCTGTTGTATGGGATCTATGACTAGACCGTGAATAATACCGTTAGTCAGAGACATTGATACGTAATATTATACCTCAACCACTACACATGCAGTGACTTCTATACGGTATATGAATCGTATATAATTTTATCGCAGATATATTACTGATCCTGGATGAATTAGTAACTGTTGAGTATTTCCTAAGATCACGTTTAGGTATGATATTATAATACTAGGAAGACAGAGTTAGTCCGCAAAGAGACGAACATAATATCATTAAAAACTATTGACATATAATGACTGTTGGCTAATACGTATAGGTACGATAAGCTACTATTATCTTTATAGCCAAGTTGTGGTGGAGGTATATGGTTCCCGGTCTATGTTAAATATACGAAGACGCTTTAATGTATGCAGAAAGGACTAAAGAAGGCGGCCTTTAAATTATAAAAAAACGTCTTATTTTTTGTATTTCCATACAGATAGCAACCATTAAAATAACATGGTAAGAGGTGCGTTGACTAATTTTTCCAGTGAAGTAAAAGAGAAACACTACTTAGGGAAAAAAATGCAAATAAAAAATTAGCATAATGTCATTGATGTAAGGTGTATTCTCATTTGATATATAGTTAAACACCATTGCAAATGAGTTTTTGAAAACAGTAATCATTGTTGGGATGTTGTGAATACAATTTCAACGAAAGTATTGAATTACAAATAGACTAAATTTATCCGTGAATCAATGTATTGCATGGCAAATTATTTTGAAAATCAGTATTTAATAAATATTTATGAGAATTTTATTATGTATCAATATAATATTGTATATTTAATTGTGAATTTAATCATTTAATGTGCTCTTTGGTCAAGGAGATACAATTTGATAGGAGAGTGAAAAAATTACGAATAGTCTGAAATATAATGTGAACACTCATATATCAACGCACCGCAAACGTGTAATCATTGTTGAAACTGGGTAGTCTCAAGACCACGGCTGTAGATGATTGTTTTCTAATTACTAGATAGTTGTTTTAGTAAATAAGTTTTTAATACTGACCGACTATTTTCAGCCGGTTGTTGCCTTTGCACTGCCCAGTGTGCTGCTTATACGTGGCTAGTATTAATGGCTATTATTTTGTCTAGCGGGATCCAATGATACAATTAGAGTTATATCTTGTGTGGTTTGGTGGGTTGGAATAACCCGGAATATACCAAAATAATGGGGTACCATTTTTAGCATTTAAGACGGGTACATACATATGCAGTTTAAAATGGGGAGTAAGGCAAGCAGATGTATTATGCGCCACTGGTGGATGGAACAGTTATTCATTGGGGGACCCCTTAAGCCTTCACACTGTCCCAATATGCAAATAAGTATTACGTCCATTATAATCTTAAACTGTGGATCGTTAGGCCTCTCCAATCCTAACGGCAATGATTAATAAATGGCTTTTAGTTTTCACCTAAAATTTGGGTTTCACAGGTGATCCTTAGTTTTCCTATTGTGCTAGTGGTGACGTCTGGGGGTGAGGGGGGTGTTTGTTGGATACTGTTTAGATTGTATAAACAAGATAATTTTTCAGAGGACTATGAAATATAATAACTATAAATATATTCCAATTAGCTACTGAAATGGGTTATACATTCCCTTCTAAGCCTAGTTTGAAATAAGGCAATGATGAGCCTTATAAGAGGAGGTGGAGTAATAATTTAGTATTATAGTTTGCGATAAGTATATTGAAGATTGTGGTAGGTGGAAGTGTCAATATACAAATCTACACGACATGGTTAAGGTTTAGTTTGTTTAAGTAGACGGTAATGATGAGATTGGATACAAATCGTTTATAGTATTCAATTTCTAAAAGTGCAAGATGCTAACAAGATATGTTATTATCAGTGAAAATATATGATTGGAATATAAACATTAATTACAGCAATTGAGCCGGGCGTGATTTTTTTATATGCGTCATATCTATAGAGTTTGAGACAGTCATAAGTAGAAAGAAATATTAATATGGGTATTATCTAACTAACAGAGATCTAAACATCCTAGAGATTGAGTATAAAAAACTAAGCCATGTGACTTGGTTGGGATTTTGTAGTGGCAATGGCACCTGCGCAAAGGCTTCTGATGTTCAGTAACGAAGTCCACTGGTTGCCGAAGGGGGATCTTGGGATATCTTGTCAACATCAGATTGGCAGTCATGTAACAAGTACAACTGTTTGGAGGTCAAAGTAGATGTTGTAAATAAGCCTCTCTAAGATTGCTGTACTTATATTGATGCGGATTGTGCAGTACTATATCAAGTGCTCCATTGATTATCTTATTATTATATAATTCTCTAGAGCTTGCTTATTTGAAAGTTTCCCTAACTAAAAGCGGTCGTTACAGAAAAGTGCCGTTCGCGATAAGATTCAAAGTTCTCTAAAATTTGAAATTGTGTTTGGATTTCTGATGGCTGATGGAAGGGGTAATTCTAGTTAACACTTAGTTCGACTAAAACAATCTCCAGGCCTTGTCCATTTTTTGTCCCTCCGAAGTTCTTGCTTCTTAATACACGTAATCTAATTGATTGTATACCCCAATATGAGTAGAAAAACAATTAATGAATATTTTACAAATAAGTCGGAAATGAGCTTCTGAAAATATATTATAGTGTATGAAACATTTTAGTTAATTGCTACATAACTAAATTAAAAATTACATCACAACCAAGAACCTATAACTATTAAAATTGAATAAACCTATTTTTTTAGATATTTACATTTTAAATAGAATCAAGATTTGATTTAATTCAGTAATTCATAATTTATTTTTTACATATTGAGGTAATTTGCTCGGGGCGCTTATCTTAGTTAGAAGTGATTATACTAAAATTAACTGGCATGTAATATGTGAACTATTAACGAAGTGAAAGTTCTGGCTTGTCAACCTAATTGATACTGTTGCTTTTTTTTTTGGTGAAAGGGGCGAAAATCTAAATTAAAGGGCAAACTTGAGGTTGAAACATAAATTAAGCAATCAAATCAGCTAGGGGTGGTGGGTAGTCGCGTAGGTCTATCAGAGTTAGTAGATGGCAAGGTACAAGATCTCTATAAACAACTCATTGAATCCAAGAATGGGGTGAGCTCGACCTGATAGGTCAAGAAAGGAGGTCTTGACGGGTGCGTGCCGGTGGGCCGGGAGAGGGTGGGCCCGTGCGGGGTGCGGCACTTTGGTTGTGGAATACCAGGCCGCCATACTCGTTCGCTCCATAGCAATTCGCAAGCTCGTCGTTTTTCTAGGTGTACCTCCTTAACCCCATTGATCGACTTAGACACCTTGAAAAGTGAGTGCTTATATCGAGGCCCGTCAACCCAACTTCGTCGTATATAACTATTTCATAAGCTCAGAATGAACTAGGTCAAAGCCTGATATTTCCAATCACCAACTCATGAGCCCACTGGTCAGAAGGGACTCAGTGGGTGAGCGGCCGACACATAAGTAATTGTCTCCGCTAAGCCTCGTTGGTTTTGCTACAAGGAAAGCTCTAAATTGGCTAGGAAACTGGGCCGCTATGCGAAATTGCGGCTGGTGAGGAGCTTAGACCAACGGACTAAGGGAAAAGCCCCTCCTCCACCGAAACCACACGTGATTTCTAACCACCTCCACCAAATGCCCCGCCCCCTTGCCTGCCCCCAAGCAAGTTAACATGCGAAGATCCATCACTATTAATTTTGTAGCCATAACTGCAACGACGATTAGGGGGAGACAATGGGTAACCTACCATTTCTGGGGATAATTAGCGATTGGCGCAACGTGAGGAGTTTGCCTCCTCTGACGTAGTTTCCGCAAAATTCCCCTTGCATTAGTAAGTGAGCCATATTTCTCACTACATCTCAGTAGCTCCTGATTAACATGCCCAAAAACCCAAAGATTCCTACGTGTCCACAATTGCACAAAGGTGAAGCGAACGCGACCAATAAAATATCCCCGGTAGTCGCTTTTAGGTTGTGGCTACCGAATTACAAGGAACTATAAGTCACAGGCATCTCGGGTGACAGGGACAATGAGATAGGCGAATTCCACTCGCATGATGAGATGATTAATTCGTGCCGCACACTGGGAGGCTTGGGCACAAAAAAGCAAGAGTGTTGTGAGGGGTTTCCGTGATAATGTTTGGGTTTTTGCAAGATAATGGACATAAAAGGAGTACGGGATGCCAATACGGGCCTTTCTATTATGATAGGAGAGGTGGAGTGTGCTGGCTTAGTCCTTGGGTTTCCAACCCACAAATGCTCAAAAGAAAATTTTTGATTTTTGGAGGTTTGCCAACCAGCATTTTTCACACGATGAGGTCCTTGCTTCACAAAGGGATTAGGGTGGGAGACTTCCCAAGAGAAAGGAATAAGTGTGGTTTTATAGAATACGGGTACCAAAGAGATAATTGGAAAGAAGTGGAGTCCTTTAGATGCGAGAAAGAGGCAGTGGGGATGAGGTCAGCTGCGGAATTGCGCCCCTCTGGCTGTATGTCAAAAGGTAAAGGATGGTTCGATAATTTGGTCCTTCTGTCAGAATTCAGCGATTAATCTGATACAAAGATCATCTGTACGTTTAAGAGACGCTTAGAGGGGGCAGGGACCAGTGAATGAACTCCAAGTGAATTAAAGTCAAGCCAGTTGAAAGGGTCAGCCCAGGCTGATTTTGGTTAGCTTTTTTTCCCCTTGCAAAAAAAAAAAAAAAAGTCAAGCCAGTTATTCCCCCAAATTAGATCATAGGTACAATTTTTTCCTATTCCTTCCACATTGAGATAAGTATTTGGAACACAGGCCAAGCCTCCCTTAGACTTCTCCAAATGAAGGAACCCTTCCTAAAACTAGTAACATAACCTCTAGTCCTGATATACTTAGCCCATAGAAAGGAGGAAGCCAGATTATCCGYAAAATGGCATAATTTCCAACAAAGCTTGACAAGCCAAGTCTTGTTATAAATTGCCAGATTCTTTAAACCTAGACCCCCAGCTTCTTTCGGCATACACACTGAATCCCAACTTACCAAAGGAACTCCTTTCCTTCCCCCAGAACCCCAAAAAAAAAACACTCTGTGTAGCCTTAGAAACACTTTGTGTACATTGAGTCAACATATACTTTGTGTATGTATAGCCTTAGAAATTACAATAGCGAAATTAGCCTCGTGCATTTGCACAAGAATATATGTTGCTGACTTGTTGTTGAACATACTTCGTAGTATCGATTATTAAGCAAAACCACATGCATGGTTGGAAGCATTGAAAATAACATTCCACATAATATTATTTATATTATTTTATTGTTATAGTAGTAGGAGGTTAAGTACCCGATGGGTAGATGTAGCAATGTTTAACAAAGACACCTCAATGTTGTATGACACAATTCAAAGTACACAAATAAAGGCTAGATGCGATCTTGGGTTGGGTCGGACTTGATCTAAAACAGGTAAATTATTCTATACAACCCCCCCGTCCCTACCTAACAATATACAACCCCCTCCTCCATCTCACGTGATATATTCCCCTCCCTCCACTAATTTTTCACGCAATGTTTTGTTTTGGTTTGTTAATTAAATTATCTTTTTTATTTTTTTTAAAAAAAATGCTATCTTTGCTACCCACTATATCAAGTTTATTTTTTTTATTTAAAAACCTAAATAATTAATATCTTTATTAATTTTTTTTATAAAAAAAGAATTTGTATCTAGCAATATGAGGGGTTGTATTTAGCAACATGGGTGCGAGTTGTATGATATACACGTTGTTAAATTTGATCGCCAAAACCCGGACAAAAATGACAATTTAGAGTTGGGTCTGG
>SNQN01008408.1:0-29252 GCA_008642245.1 Bassia scoparia | reverse complement strand
GAGAGAGAAAAAAATGGCGCTGCAATTCACTTCACCTTCACTTTCTCTCTCCTCATCTTCAAATTCCCACTCCAAATTATCTCTCTTCCAACTCAGCACTTCCCGATCAATCTCAACTGTCGGATTGCAGCCACGAAGCGTCAGAATTTTCTCTCGGAGGTTGACCAGTACGACGCCGTTTTGCATGAYGGTGGAAGAAGGAGAGACGAAGGTTCTAGAAGAGGAGAGTGAGAAAGTTTGGGGGAAAGTTTCGGCGGTGCTGTTCGATATGGATGGCGTGCTTTGCGACAGCGAAGAACCTTCTAGYAGAGCTGGTGTTGATCTTTTCGCTGAAATGGGTGTTGATGTTACTGTCGATGATTTCGTTCCTTTTATGGGTACTGGTAAGTCTGTTAATTTAAGATTATTTTATGAGTGTTGAACGGTTGATTTTGATATTTGAGCATTTTGTCTGTTTGATTTAAGTTTGAATTTGATAAAATTAGATTGCTAATTTGCTGAATATGTTTTTTTTTTAAAAAAAAAAAATAAAAAATTTACTGACGTTTTGTTGAGTGTTATCACTGCTATGAAATATTGAAATGGACTGGAATTTTCGTCTCAAATTAATAGTTCAAATTTGATTTTAGGTTGAAACTTATTTGATTTGGACCTTTGGTCAATTTGTGTTTTCATAAAGTAATGGATTGTGACTTGTGCTAGAATCAATTATCAAATATTGAAATAAAGCTTGAATGACTATTTATGTTGAACATGRTCGTGAGCTAGAGGAGCCAAATTAAAACACTGTTATCGCTACTAATGCCATCGTTTTAGAAGCAGAAAGATAATAACCATCTTCAAAACCTAGGGAATTATTCATTCCGTTATCGATTGGCATTGCTCCATTTTAACTTTCTATAAAAAGCGTAAGAGTTTAAATATGCACAAGTAAAGATGAACAATTATGGTCAAAAGTGAACCGAATAGTTCGACCCCAAGTGGCCCAAGACTTAGCTATATCAATGGTCTAGGGATAAAGTATATTACGCTGAGTTGAGTCATTGCAAAAAAAGTGCGAGACTCATGGTAGTTTCTTATCTTCCTTAAAGTTTTGTACCTCGAGAGTGTTTTGTACATCTTTTAAGTTTTGTATTTCTTTTAAGTTTGTATCTTGGAGAGTATTTTGCCAGTGAGATCATACTTGAATTCGTGCTAATGCTCAAAGGAAGTAAAAAAACAATGGAAGTGATTAAAATGACTTTAAGTGGTGCTTTTAGGTACAAGATAGCGATGACCTAAAAAGTTGGAGATTTGGGAAAAGGGTGTAAATGTGTAATGACCCTCATGTCGGGTAATATAAATGATTCTTCCCTTCCTTAATTACAAGCATCCTCATGAGACATAATAACTTCCATTAACCATCAACTCATCATCTATTAGCATATTGACGACTTATGAAAGTCAAACAATATTATGTGAACTTTGAATTATGGGTACGTAGGGTTAGTACTTTTGTAATTGAAGTGTAAATTTATTTGGTTGCCAGGTAACTATGGGTGTATTAATATGTGGTGTAGGCAATAAGGGCCATGACCCTTGAGAAAGGGGTTAGATAAGAATTGTAGTATACTGGAGTTGGTGCACCAAGAAATTGACTGCTTTATGGTCGTGTGGAAAGAAATTGGAGATTAAGGGTGTTGTATTGTGTCCATAGTATATGTATTTTTTTTATAATTGATGTTGGCTTAGTAACCTTTTGTCACTTGTCAGTGACAACGGACATGTTTTAGGAAACAGGAGTTCGATCGAGGAGAATGCATAGTGTGAAGGCAACAAGTGATAATCATAGGTCTTATGGATAACTTGCTTGATGTAATTAGACTTGTTGTTCACATGGTTTAATTAACCTGCTGTGCTTTGGATTCAATTCTTGCCGTGCAAACTGTTCTATAAGACTTGATTATGTGGTTAGTGGTCTTTAAGAAGTAATTATTAGTGATGGCTAAAGATGAGGGCAAAGTAATTCGGCGAGTTTTTTTTAAAGATGTTTTGGCTGCTAAGAGTTTTAACTACATTATTATCCTTTAAGTTTCTCTATTAGTTGACCTCTTTCAAAATTATTTTTCTTTTGTGCACCTTTCTTTCCCTTTTACTAGCTTTCAAGTAAAATGTAACTTTTTGTCAGCACATAGTTGTCATTCCATCGTAAAGGTCAATTCAGAGTTTTGGCAGCTTTATGATTAATTTTCATGGGGTTGCTAGTCTCTTTGGAATTCTGTTACACCAATGGGTGATGGTTTCAATATGTATCAGATCTATCTAGATCTTTTGTGTATCGATGAACTCTTAATTGGTCTTGATATTATAACTAAGTCATACAATTCTTCACAAGTCACTCAAAAATTAATTTTCAACAAGGGCGGTTTGAGTAAGTTAAATCATGTTCAATTTAAAGTTTAATGAAGTGAATTAAGTGAAGAAGAATGCACCTTAAGTTGTATGGGTGGGGGAAAGGGGTTGGAGGGGGTGGTTTTTCAGTGAGTTGCAATCAATTACTTTCTTCTGTTGGTGCTTTGGAGCTCTAGTTTCCCTTTTATTGTACCTGGCCTACATGTATTGTCCAGGGGGAAGCAAACTTCTTGGGAGGTGTCGCATCAGTGAAAGGTGTTAAGGCTTTGATACTGATGTGCCCAAAAGAAGGTTCTTTGAAATTTATCTTGAAAAGGTGATTATATTTCTGGTTTAATTGCCTTAATATTCACATCATTAGGATTTGGTCATTGTGTTGCTAACTTATGCCTTAAAACCATGGTTCCATTTTTTAGTATGCAAAGCCAATTCTGGAATTGGATTCCAGGTGCTCTGAGCTCATTAGCCAGGTATAAATTTACCCATTGAAATCAAAATAATTCATAAATGTCGTGGCAGAGTTCTAACATTATTGGACAGTGCAAAGCTAAGGGCCTCAAAGTTGTGTTGCATCTAGTGCTGATCGAATCAAAGTGGATGCGAATCTTAGCTGCTGCAGGTCTGCCAGTTGACTTGTAAGATTTATTGAATAGTTGAAGCTCTCAACTTCTAACATAATAGTAAATGCACAAAATAATATGAAATAGAGGAAGTATATCATTTTATGCATGCAATTCGTAAGTTTGGGGCGAAGTTATGGCAACATTTTTTTTCTTTTTTCCAGGTTCTAACGTTTTATAGAACTCAAAATTGTTTGCATTTAATTTCTAGCAGGAAGTATTATATTGAAAGGGTGTTTTAAGGGGTTGGCACCATCCCATCACCACCAAAGATATGTCTTTACATGAGATTCTTATATCTTTAAGGATAAATTGATGTATAAAGTTGATAAGTTTCAATCAACATATTGTGAGGCTTTGGTGCCCGTATCTTGCTAAGTGGGGGTTGGAATAAAATGCATGTGTGAAAGTTTTTGAAAAAAATCCATATTGGTGTTAGAGTCATTGCTACTTGACTAATTAATTACATAGATTAACCCGTGCAATAGCACGGAAAAAATGACATGCTTAGATAATTCGAAAAAAATCTATTATATCGAATTATCGATGTTTATAATGGGTTAATCATAAAAGGCTTATCATCTTGTTTTTTTTATGCGGTTAAACCAGTTTATAAGAGAAACATAATAGTTATGCGTTTAAAAACCGATTTGAATTATAACATCAACTCATATTATCGTATATATTTGATCAATTTTGTTAATCAATTTATATGATAAACTCATATTATATATTTGATCAGTTTATTTAATCAGTTTATAAGAGAAGTCATAATAATTTCGTCAAATTTTACCATATACGTTAATAATAAATTTAATTTTAAGGTATATTTATGTTATTTTCAATTTCCAATCATTGATATCTATCTTATTTTAACCCATACACAAATAAAATTCAGTTACTAGTACAAACATTAAAATTATATTTTTTTTTGAGTAACTACAATGATATTAATAACATGTTGTTTTTTATTTATTTATTTATTTTTTTGATCAAATAACATGTTGTACGGGTAACTACAATGATATTTAATAACATGTTTAGTTACAACTCTAACTTGTACGGGTAGGGTTTTTTTTAATAACATGTTGTTTAGTTTTTTTTTTTTTGATAAATAAAGGGAGGGGGAGTTTTTGGAGGGAAGTGATGAGAGTAAAGGATTTTTGGAGGGAGTGTTTTTGGTGAGATGTGGGGGCGGTTACAAATAGATACATTCTTTTTATATAGTAGATTGAACTTTTTACCACGTTCCTGGTCCCCTTTTTATATGGTTCTCATATACTTGAAATGTTGTAAATATCAGGTTTGATGCTATTGTGTCAGCAGACGCATTTGAAAATCTAAAGCCTGCTCCGGATATTTTTTTATCTGCGTCAAACTTACTTAATGTTCCACCAAGTGAGGTATGCATCTTTGTTATGTAAATCAGGCAGAAAATTTTTGTACTAAATTCTTTGTGCTCCCTGATACATATGTTTCTGGACCTACTTGTCTATGCTTTCATGAGTATCTGTACAAATGGGGATTTGATTTCAGTCTACCATAATTAAAGAAGATATGTTTGGTTTTTCCTGAAGGCTTCGATATTGTCTCTTATGTTCTCTTTGAGTTTCTTCGGGGTGAATTGAATGTTTAACAAAGGAAATTTAGTGTAATTTAAAGAATATTAACTTTGTACCCATTAATTGGTTTTTCATTTGTCTCATAGCATGTCCTGACCCATATCTGTGTTTCATATCTGTTCACAGTGCGTGGTAATTGAAGATGCACTTGCAGGATTGCAAGCAGCTAAAGCTGCCAAAATGAGGTTAGTCATTTTTTATTTAATTTTTTTTGGGTCTACTTGTTTTGGCAATATCTCATATATGGGTTCTCTATGTTGATAACAATTATAACAACTTTGAGTTATTCTAATTGTGTGATGAAGTTCATTATTTCTTCAATGATTTTGCAGCAGTACTTATTTTTATCTCGGCTAATATATTTATTTCTTCTATCTGAATTCTCCCTGAATTTAATTAAAGATTTTGATAATGCAGATGTATAGTTGTAACAACTACATTATCTGAAGAAACCTCTCACTGAAGGCCATCACTTATCAGGATAGATATAGGGAACATTAATCTTGATGATATATCAGTGGGTATCTAGCCTCCACAGTATGTAGCTCCAAAGAGCATAGTGTAATGTAAATCAACTTTGAAAGTTAGAGTTTCATTTGCTATCCCTTTAGTGTCTCAGTGTGGATGATTTTGTCATTAATCCACAAGATTAATATTTAAAAACTAGCCTGATTCATACTTGTATGAGGAAATTCATGTATCAACATTTGAATGGAGTTTTTATTAATCCATTTTTCATAAAGTGACTGTGATATCTGCAAATTTTACCAATTATTGATTAGGTTAAGATTTTTCTCAGAGAATTCTTATTAAACACTTGACATTGCAGATGACAGTCGCAGGCATCTCAATATGTTAATTCTTACGCAAACCGGAGAAGAATTTGAGGAGATTTGAAGAATTCTTTCTCATCTAAAGGTAAGAAAGTCCTCGGTCTCAGTTTTCTTTTATGAAGGCAAATCAATTCTCTTAGTATTCATGTACAATTTATCAAGATGGAAAGTTGATTGAATGGTGGAGGGTGGGTATGGGAGTAGTTGAATTTTGTCTCACAGGATTGGATGCTCTGTAGAGGATATTTCTTCAAATTGGCTTACAATTTCTGTCCTTGTCTGTTTAACTCAAAAGCTTAAATAGTTAAATACTATATGAACTTCCTCGCCCATATCCAACTAATATTGAGCTTGCGTTGAGCAAATAGAATTCTGGTTTGCACATATGATGAAGCTTGTTTATTGTAAAAAGCTAATTTCATGTGAATTCTTTATTATGTCATCCTCAAAAATAAAAATATAAAATTAAAAATAAGAAACATAAAAATTATTTATGAAGTATTTTTTCTCTATAAAATCATTATGAAGTTTTACTCTTCATATGATAAATATTATTATTCCTTTTACAAGGAGTTAATAAGTAGTTTATAATCCATTGGGAAGTGACATCTTATTCTGTCAAGACGAAACTTATTTATGAGCTCTTACCATTCTTTATGAGAAGCTTCAAATTAAATTATATATTCTGCACGGATGGAACAATCTGAAATTCTTGGCTTGACATTGACATATGATCTGCCTCTTTGAAGATTTACTTAACATATGTGAAATGCTTTTTCTTATTGAAAAGTTTGAAAAAGATACGAAGCATTTGTACATCTGTGGATCTGCCCATTCTTTTCTTCTTTTAATCCTTGTCTTTTGATTTCCTCTGTTCGATGAGTATGATTTTGTCAGTTATTCACTAAAATTTTGATGAATAATGTTTTTTGTGAACAGTGAATGCAGAGTATGATGTCTTATCAAATCTCTGAATGTATTGGATGAACAAACTTGAAATAAGCTCTTATATGAAATCACTTTTTTTATGTATATTTTTAGCATCTGTTGTGTGCGCCATGCATAACTTGAAGAAATTGTTAAGAAATATTGCAATTAGTCTTTCTCTTCTCTCTCTCTCTCTCTCTCTTCTCTTCTCTCTCCTCTCTCTCTCTCTCTCTCTCTCTTTGGTTTAGCATAACTAATTTATGGACAGGTTGCAGGCTTCCAGGAGAAATATCATCAAGTATGGCAGTTTAGGAATTTCTGTTCTTGCTCATCTTTGCCATCTCAAATTGAAGGTATAACTATATTTCAATGTCAGGGCTAAATAGTGGAGTTAAGTGTTAGTTGCATCTTCTGTAAAGATGATAGTTCTTCAGGGCTTTCCTACTTGTAGGGATTTTTTAAAAATCTGTTCTAATTTATTTTATTCTAATCTTTATGTCTATGGAAGTTGTGTGATCTTGCAGATGATGCAATATGCATCACCAAAAGCTCTTTGGAATCTAGCATTTGGATGAACAGCCCTGGTTTTAGATCAAATGAAGGTGATAGCTATTGTTTAAATTATTGAACCCCGCTTATTCCTTTAAATTTCTATGCTTTACATTTACTGTCCTTCCTGTTTATCGCCAAATTGATTGTTCAAATTCTATGTATATATTATCTGCCTTCTTGTAGGTAGTTCATATCTCTGCTAAATACTGTTACGATCGGTGATTTACCTCATCTTAAATATAGATTTATTTTTCAACTCTTGGCAGTTATACGACCACTAGGGAGGGAAGAAAACTCTACAATTATATATTTGAGAAATCATAAGCATTTGCTTAAAGTTGTCTCATTAGACTCACCGGATATGTTTGGATCTGAGGAGTTTATATAAGAGATAATTTCAGTTTGAAATTGATTTGCTTGAATTAGATCTCTCATTTTATACTGTTGATTCAGACATTTTAACTTATATGCTGTCTTAACGATTTGACAATTTTCATTCACTACTAAATTAGGACATTTTTTTATCACTGAATTTAGTACTGTGGCATTGTATCCTTGTGTAAGGTGAAAACCATTAGGACTTCACCAGCTGATGATACAATTCCACTGTTTCCACTGGTTTAGCTTTAGCTTAGACTAAGAAGATATCTATTAACCTATTGACTACTTATAAGGGACTCACGATCTGCCAGGGATTACGCAGCTTGTGAATTACATATCTGATCTCGAAAAAAAGTGAGAGTTTCTTCTATTTTGATATCCTAAATGTTGTTTTGTCAAAATAACTGATTCTTGGACTCTTACAAGCCTGATTATCCTTAAGTACCTYTTTATAATCTTTCTTTAAGAGATTTTCTTTGTTCTGTTACTTATGGAGCTAGTTACTTGCAGGGGAACAGGTCTCGCTGTACCTGAATTTCCTTCTAAACTTGATTGGTTYAATACTGCTCCCCTTCAGTTTCGCAGAGTGAGTTGATTTTCTGTTACGCAATTTAAGAAATCTTGCTGATACTACATAACTACTCCCTCCGTATCATAATTCTAGAAACGATTAGACATTTTTTCTCTCTACTTTATGTCAAATCGTTTCTAGAATTATGATACGGAGGGAGTACATAAGTATGCATTGAGACGGGCACGAGTTATGTATTGTATTGTATCATTTGTGTGCTAAATCTTTGTTTCCTCTGGGCTTTTTTCCCGTGGATGGTTGTATATATCCTCTTTTGAACAAAGGATTGTTAATATGCTCTTCTGAAGAAGAGTTTTGAAATGGGGTTCTCTTTACATTACTCCTTTTAAGTGGTTTTTTCTTTTTTTTAAAAAAAATAATAAAATCTTGAATAATAAAATATGAGTTTTTGACAGAATAGGAATTTTAATGTTAAGATTTTACTTTCCAAAATTTGCCTCCACCAGCGAAGCCAGGTGGACTGGAGGTTGAGCAGAGTGGTGTTGGGAAATTACATAATACCGAAATGTGATATACTTACAGTGAAACCCTGGATTTCATTGGCACACTTAATTTAGTCAATTCTTCTATTGCAGGCTATCTTTTAGAATAATGTTGTCTCCTTACATGTTTTTGTTTCCAATTTCAATGCTATAACAAAGCTTACAATATCCAGCTACTATTCAGTATGAGGAGTAAACATTGTTAGGGGAAGAAGTCCAATTGAGTATACTTCATAATGTTCTCTCTGATTGCATTTGATGTTTTTTCTCCTATGCAATAATTTATATYATTTCGTATTACTTTGACTTTTAACAGGATCTCAAAGGAAAGGTGGTAGTCTTAGATTTCTGGACATACTGCTGCATAAACTGTATGCATGTGCTTCCTGATCTTGAGTTTTTGGAGAAGAAGTACAAAGAGATGGCGGTACAAATTCATCTGAAACTTACTGTCTATGGCTCGAGTATATTAATTTAACCAGTTGAATTTTTATACAGTTATTCTTGCAGAACCTATTGTTCAGTACTTGCTCACTTGAACCTGCCGTTTAATTGCAGTTTGTGCTGATYTATAGTATAGGACTATAGGTTTATTGTTGTTGACCCGTTGCTATAATTATTCTATGGCCAGAAAGTGAATTGGTTGATAGAGGAAGACAAGATGTGATGATAAAAGTTTATTAAATATTGTCTCCTATTTAGAATAAATTTAATATCTGAGTTGTCACTGGTTAATCAAGCAGGCATAGGTTATCCTTTTGTATTACTACTAGTTATACTTAATTACTTTTTAAACATGGATTTATTTTAACTTCTGCAGTTCACTGTTGTTGGAGTACATTCAGCTAAATTTGACAACGAGAAAGACTTGGAAGCGATTCGTAATGCAGTTCTGAGATATGGAATTACTCATCCTGTATGTTATATTTTGCTTCTAGCCCAAAATGCTTTTAGTAGTTGTTATATACAGAGTATGTGATTTATCTTTGAATTATTTTCGTTGATGAAAGAAGATTGGGAATTATTATCATGGGGCTCCCCATACTTTATGAGGACATACTTAACAGGCGGTAGCTTCTGGGTCTAACGAGCCCTTTATCATCATGTCAGAGGGCCTTAACTGCGAGGGCTCTTGCACCGCGGATAGTTTAATGTTTTTGTCAAGCTACCTGTGACAGACCTTGAGACATGGATCATCCAAGGCACTTCAGCATGGTATACTTACCTTGTTTGAACTACATGTGATCATTGGACCACATCAGGTGTGGCTTGTTCAATACACTTTTGGTCTGGTCTAATTTTTAAGGACCATGATAACTAATAAGCTCTTCTGGGCCCAGTTTTGGCCATCAGGGTAGGCTTACCTTGGCCAACCAGGCTGATTTTTTTATTAATTTATGGATGGTGGGCTTGGCTTCGTCTTTCCCTTTTGTCACTACTCTTACACATTGCTTCAATTGATACAAAATGGTTTGTCTGGTACTCAGGTCTGTGTGGGTTTGCTGCCAGTTTGCTTGGTTGGCTGGCCTGCCCAGCTGTCACATTATATTACTACCCTGTGGTTATCCTGGCATGCTTGATCATTCAAATTCTGCTCTAGCTAGTTCTTATTTCCTTTCTTTCCTTGACCTTTTTCATTCCAAGGGGTAGGGAAGGATTACGGTTTGATTTACTAGTTTACTACTGTCAAATGAAATATTGTGTTCTAAGATTGTGCAGATTCATTGCTCCACTAATAATCTGTGGAAGCTGATGGCCACATCAAAGTTAATGTTATATCAATGTCATAGATCACTTTCATTTGAATATAGCTGTAATTTTGGTGCTTTGTTCGTTTGATGTGTAAGCAGGTAGTAAATGACGAGACATGATTTGTGCGTGAGTTAGGGTAAATTCATGGCCAACTTTGCTATTGTTGGGCCTAATGGAAGGCTTATAGGGCAAATATCTGGAGAGGGTCGCCGAAAGTTACCGTGATTTAATTGTTTTTTATAATCACAATGTTGATTTTTTGGATTTATTGTACAAAAGACAATTTAATAATGGGAAGTTGAAGCATAAATTATTTTTTCTTTCTATTTTGCGTAGTTGCTAAACCAGAGGAAATATGTGATGATATTATTTGCCAGGATTTTTTATTCATGCATTCGAAACTGTGCATGAATGTTTACAGCACAATTTATCTGGTTTCTTTGCTTTAGGATCTCGTGGATGTTGTGGAGGCAGCACTTGTATACTATGGTGAAGAAGAATGTTAGATAACACACCCTTCCTCTGCGTTTGGAAAGAGACAATGATCCCGATTGTTGACCTCTCCATTGAAGTTCCTGGAAAGTTGGCAGTGGATGTGCTGAATAATAGCTGTTCATTTCAGACAGTACCACAACCGCATTGTGGTTCTCTTCCCTCTTCATCCCACTCCCTAGCTTCATGGACTGATTAATTACATTTGGAGTATATAATAAAGAGGGCGGGGGGTGGGGGGAATTGCATCATTTGAAAATGACACGGGTAGTTTTGTCTGGTGTGCACACATGTTGTCTTTTTAGACTATCATTCTTAACCACCCTCATTAAGTTATCCACCTTTTGCTGTAAAATCTTTTATCTTTATACAATGTGACTCATTAACTGATGGAAAATTGGTGCATCACATATGTTTATCTGTGTTTGAAATATGTCTCCAAGATGGAGTTGTCATACCCGTCAAAAAAAAGAAAGAAAAAAAGATGGATTGTCATAAAAAGAAGTGAGAATTTTTATATTAGAAAGACAATATGTATTTTGGGAGCTATTTGAGATGATAGATAAAACATTTGAGGGCATGTACATTGAGAGACGTATGACCATATGAGATTATCTCCCCTCTCTGTTATACTGTTATTTGCTTCTCCTTTTGTTATTCTCCTCTGCGTGTCTACCTGGCCAGTTTAAATTTTTGTATATGCCAGTTATTAAATGCAGAAGCCTACTAACCTTTCAGCTTGTATGTTGGAAATTTGTCATTTTGGTATGGAGACACGATGAGATCCAGAAATGTCTCACCAAGGAACTGTGCTTGTTTCTTTCAAACTGCAGGTTGTGACTGATCTGGGTGGCACTTATTTACACAAGTTGGAAGCTCAGAGAGGGAGGGTTTACGTGATGGTAGTTTGATGATGCTGCTTTCAACAGACCTCAGGTAATCATTTGTGAGCATAGTTGCACAGTTTATTTTTTATTCTTCACTCTATCAGGTGAATTAATTTTCTTTGCAAAACTTTTATCTGTGTTGTAGTTGTAGAAATATATTCCAAACTGATACTTATTGCAGCTGTGCGTTTGCAGGGCCTTGCTTATAATTCAAAAAAAATGTTCTTTATGTTGCAGATACTGAAAACCATGCTTTGAGGTATGTCTATACATTCTAATAATATACATCTTGGCTACTTTCCTCTGTAAGGTGCTACATCATACTCCGTTGCTTATTTTAGATGCTACACTTTTTTTCTTCGCATACTCCTTTGCAATTTAAGGCAGGAGAGAGGTAGAGAGAGAAAATAATCGGGGCTTGTGATTGGAGAAAGATAGAGAGAAAAAATAATTGGGCCATGTGATTGAAGAATACAGAGAAACTATTGACAATTAAAGAAAGTGTAACATCTAATTCATATTCCTTTCAAGGAAAATGTAACATTTAATGAAAAAACGGACCTCTGTTTCATTTAGTGGCCAAAACAACTAATGGTGTATTTTCTTCTGGATGCTAGTTTAATGAGTGTAAGTGGAATTGCCTACTGTTTCTGAAAGTTAAACATTGCTTGTGAAACTAAATTTGAAGGTCTTGTTGTCATTGCTACATTATACTTATGTGGGAAGATCATATGGCTCTTGACATGTAACCTGGCTTTCAGTAGTTCAGTTAAAACTGCTTATCAATTACAAAGTAGTAGTCACTCTTCTCTGAATGTGGTGTGTATATTTGTAAGGACCTATGATGGACTTTGATTATTGGAAAGTGAAGATCAAGAATGTACTCTTTGAATATAGTCAGTAGGATGGACTTTCAAGATAATAACTTTGTTCTCATGTTTAATTAATGTTTCAGGAGATTGATTTTGTCAGTGAGATGGTCCTACACTTGCTGGAAATGAACCAAGGATCTGACTACAAAGGAGGAGAAGAGGAACCTCTCAGGCATGAATAGAAAAGTGGAACATATCTTCTTATATGCTCATTTATTAACTTTCAAATTCCAAAATTTCTAATTGTGGTTGTTAAACTCTGCATCAATTATTTGAAGATTCTTATTGCTCACTTATTTATGTTGCTATTCAGCTCCTCAATTCTCCATGGGATGTCTGTTTTGACCCTGTCCAAGAGAATGTTTATATTGCAATGGCTGGACAACATCAGATTTGGATACATAATCTATCAAATGAAACCACCATAGCTTTTAGCGGTGATGGTTATGAAAGAAATTTGAATGGTTCGAGGTATGGTTATGGAACTATCATGCCCTTGTTTTATTGCAGTTGGGCTGAAAGTGCTAGTTAATTCTCTTGCTGATGGGAATTTTGGCATATTGCTGTTCTTCCAATTTCCCTATAAGTCTATACTCTTATCTCATGGAAGCCTGGAAGGTTATAACACTAATGAGGATGAAAGATTTTTCTTCCTCTCCATCCTCTTTTCTTTCATTTTTCCAGGGGTTGGATTCATGGACAGCAAAGTGATATCTATTGCRATTKTGTTGTCTTCTTTGCTTATCTTGTATCATGCTTCTCAACTTTTTGTTCAACAATGAAATWGTGATCTATTCAATCCATGATAGTTGTGTGTTATTTRTATAWTTTCAGCTCCCTAACATGCACAAATTGCTTTGGGGAAGTTTTCAGGAGAAATTCATGTTTTTAAAAAGGGTATTGCTATTCATAGCCTTTAGGGCTATGCATAAAGATTATAAATTGAGATCAATTAATGTGAAATTTGCATTGAAAAGTGAAATATGCATTTTTTATATAAAAAGATTCCATTGAAAAATAAAAAATAAAATCATATAATAAATGTGTATTTCACTTTTCAACGMAATATTTTCATATTATAAATGTTTATTGCATTTTTCAGTGCAGTTTATAATTTTTATGCATAGTCCTACCCCTAAGGCCTATGAATAGCAAAACCCCTTTTAAAACAATCTACTTTTTTAGAACTGCAATGCAAGGTTCTTTTTTTTTTTTCCCTGGCATTTGTTTAAGATTCCAGCTGTCACCTTCGTTTGTTGAGCTTCTCACATGATGTGTGCTATTATAGTCCTTTTTTACCTCTTTTGTAATAGCTCTAGAACCACGTCATTGCACAACCTCGGAATTCTTATCTCCATTATATATGTTGTATAATCATGCAGTTTTACAGTAAACTTATTGGAGCCTATGTCAATTTAGTCTAGTTATAATGCATCTTAGATATGAAAGAGCGTATACTCCGATAGTGAGCGGTAGCTCTATTCGAGCTTGATCTCAAGACTGAGGATCAAGACTGCGCTGTCGTATCCTTATTCTCTGACAACTGTTCAAGGATGAATGTTTCCTCTTTATAATTTTTCCATTTTTTTGTCTGGCACTTTTGTAAAATGTTGCTGTTTGCTATGTAATCACAACTGATGGCGTAGAATATACCTTTGTCTGCTATTTCAGGTTTGGTGATCATGATGAATAGGTGCTGAAGTACTTCTTCAACATCCATTAGTGTTTGTTTTGGACAAGATGGCCCAAGTTTATGTTTGCAGATTCTTATAATCACAAGTAATCGGTAACTGAGTAGCTGAAACATTTTTTTCTTTTTGTAAATTATAAGCATTAAGTTGCTGATTGTAACACTAGATTCCTGTGTGCCATTTGTTATATTTTTGTTTTTTACTTGAGGCAAATATCGATGTGTCAGATTCTGCTTAACATTCAGGGTGCTAGCTATATACTTTTCCTCTGTGCAAAGTATGTCTCCTTTGTGTTCTAGTTCATTTTGGGTGCTCTCTACCCTAGAATTCATTAAGACCAAGCAAATCTCACGGTTGTTCAAATCTTCTGAGAGTCGCTAGCTATCCCTTACCATGTGTAATGATCTACTAGCTTCATTGCAGCCACGAAACATTATAGCATGTATGTTGTATCTGCTTCTGTACGAACTACCTGTGAATAGGACACTGACTTTATGACACTGAACATATTTCAGAATTCAGATCATGTGGCATAACTACATTAATAAATTTACCCAACAAGTCTCTGAGCAGTTCTGCAATAGTTGTAGCTTTTGTTGATATTACCGTACTTTGTTGCATATTCTCGTTTTTAATCTTAAGTGACCATTCTTTTTTCATTAAAAAAGTATAAAGGTCGTGGATATCTTAGGAGGTCATACTCAATAGCTCAGTACTATTAGAATACCAGGAATCTAGACTTTTTGAATCAGCAGTGTCAATCAGCTGCGTACGTGTTGTTCCCTGCATTTTCTTTCAATCAATCAAGTCGCTGACCATTGTACTTTTTGTTGTTTTCAAACTGCCCTTTCTGTGAGGATGGTTGGCGGATGGGTGTATGCTATCTTAGTAATGGTTGAATCTTGAAGCTAGGCCCTTACCTTTTATGCCATGTAGAAGGATCATGTGGATGGTCATTAATAATAGTGCTCAGTTGGACCCATTGTTGACTTGTAACAAGTCCTCAGAATTCTTTTCACAGCTTTCAAATGCCATGTTACATCTCTCTTTTGCTTCTTTCAAGGTCTGCCTCATCAGTTGTTTTAGATGAGTGAATGCAATCGCTATAGCTCACTGATGCACCTCAAGTCCTCAATGGGTAAAGATCGTTTAGTTGGCTTTAATTCATCTCTACTTTACCTGCTGTATGCTGTCATTATCTGAATGATGGTGCGTTGCTTCTAAAATTGCTAGTGGTGTGCTCTTTTATTTAGGCTTCAATGAATAGAAAAGATAACAATTAAGCTAGTTGTTTGATGTTTCATAATCAGATCAAGAGGCTCGCATCATTGAAAAAGCGATCACTATTAGCTGGGACTGGAAAACGATTCAAGATGGTAAATCTTTAGCAGCTGAGGTGAGACATCTTTTATTAAATATAAATTGTGGACAGTATTCAGATGTTTATGGTTCTTATATTCTCCTACTTATTATGGTGCAAAATTTACTAAAGTGGTTCGCTGTTGATATATGGTAATGTGTTCTCCATTTTCATGGTTCTCATGTCTAATGTTATTCATATGCGATGACTTCAAATTTTTGGCTCAGATCGACATAGTGTGCTTTAATTTATTTTATTGCATGATTTCTTATTCATCAGTTTGATAATTTCAAAATACAATTTTAATCATAATGAGTTGGCAAACACAGAGGCCTGCAATAACAAGTTATATTCAATGTCTACCTAGTAATTTACATATCAGACCCTTAGTTGTATCAACCAAGAATAATCTAGAGATAGTTGGAGATGGTATTCATTTCATTGCTACATGGTAAGTCGGTAACCAAGCTATTTCAGAGTGGCTATTCTCCAAGTCAGCATACTGTTGGCAATAGTTAAATTTGCACTATAAGAAAACAAAGATTAATGCTTGAATAGATCTCTCTTCTTTCCCTTTTCCTTTTTTTTTTTTTTTTTTTTTTTTTTTTCCGCACTCTTTCTTTTCTCCTCTTTTCTTTTCTTGCTGAATCAGCTTCTGCTTCTTCTCACCAACCACACTCTACTCTAAACAAGCGCAGCGGTGATTAACACTATTACTAGTACTTTTAGATGTAACTTCTTAATTATTGTCTAGTTATTGTTACTCATCACTTGAAGTGGAACCCATAGGATATTGTGCAACTAAAAGAAGCCTCATTGGTTCTTGTGTCTTTTTTTTCTGTTTCTTTTGTTGTATTTTTTTCACTGCGTCAGGAGAAACTTTTGAGGTGAAATTGGAAGCGAGGTATTAGATTTTGTTGATAGTTTAGGCAGACCCCCCTATTTGGAATAAAGTACAACTTTGTTGCCTGTATAGCTTATATGTGGTACTTTTTTTGGTTAACCATTGGACCAAATGAGATGTGGATTAATGCGTAAAGCTAAAGTTGCCTTTAATGTCACTTTTGCAAGCTTTCAGACCATCAGACTGTGAAGTCTGCAATGGTAGCTCTTTTCCTTACACACCTTTAGGCTTGATTCTAGCAGATAAATCCCATGTCAAATGGTCTTTCTGAAACTATTAGAATATACACATTCTGTTCTCACACTTCAAATACTTTGAATACGCATTAAATTGGTTTGAGGCATTGCTTTTTCAGACTGATCAATCTCTGGAATTTGACCTTTAGATAAGATGCTTCACAGCAATCAATCAAACAACAATCAAAGCCATAGTCTCATAATAAGGTCGGCACATGAACAAAAATTGATTATTTTGGTAGTCATCCGCATAGATTTCCTCTATCATCCACATAGATTTCACAGCAATAATCAGGTTTTTTTGAATGGTAAGTAGCATGCAATGATAATTTCACAACCACACAATAGCTAAAAGCCTAAAATTGCAGCAAAATGTACCTGTCAGAATGAACCTCAGATATGCTGTCTGCTTTTAATTCGTAATACATGTGTCCTTCTTTACCAATGTTGCTGTATGCAGGAAAAATTCTTGATAGCTGATACTACAATAGTGTAATACATACATGACTTGAACCAAAGAGAACCTGAACTTTTGACCTTAGAGTTGAAGGCTCAGCCTCCTACTCCAGGACAAAACATGAACGTTTGCGGAAGCGATCACCTGATACACAGATGTCACAGGAATGTGGCTCATCAAACTGAAGGCAATCTGTACCTTTAGATATCTGTACGAGGTACCATTTCTCAAAGGTCTTTCTCTCTTTCTCCCATTTACATATTTGCACATGTTGACTCTTGGTGACGCCCTGCAATACATCTTATATTTCTTGACTGATACTCAATATTTGATTTACTATTTGCAGGAAGCTCGCAGTAAGTTCAATGGGGAAACACAGCAATAATGCAGTTGTTGTCGAACCCTCAGGAAATCTTGCACGAACGGATCACCGTACTTCATTTCAAGAGATCATCTCCCTCTTGCATCTTCGGAAAGTAATTGGCAACGCGCTTTCTACTCTCATTTCTTCTTGCAATATGTAACCTATTTGGACCACAATATCTATTACCTTCACACAGAAAAAGAAGTTGCCTAAATCTATTTGGAATTTCAAATTCATCAATTAATTTGGAGAGCCAATGCTCAAGCAATGTACAAGTCAAGAACTCAAGATAAGTAATCAGTATGTGATACGAGAGCTATGTAGCACGGTAAGAGGATGGTGTCGAACTGAAAAGAAAAAGAAAAATAATCGGAATGTTTAGAAATTAATCTAATTATTTAAAATTTATAGAACAATGAAGCAAGATATCTAGTATGAGAAACTCTTAAAATGTTTTACAATTTTACAAACAAATTCCTGTAAAATGCGGGAGTATAATGCTCAAACTATCTCAATGGCGGACTCAGGAATTTGTTGGGGGACAATTTAGATAATTCAAAATCAATTTATTTATTATCAAAAAATCGGGTACACAATTTTTAAAAAATAAACTACARACTCAATTACATCCATTATTAATTTAGGGTTTTTTTTTAACGGTGTTGATTAAAAAATTAGTATTTCTTAATAACCTCTTTCTTTTCTATTTATATTTAATAATTGAAAATGGAAAAGAAACCGGTTATTAAGAAAAGTGGTCTCTTTGATTATTTAAGAAACCTATTTTTATAAAAAACTGGTTTCTTGGGCTCTTCCATTTTAATACCCAGACTAGGAAAAGAAACCCGTCGTCAATAAAACTGGTCTCTTTGGTTCTTTATTTTGATACCAAAGAAGCCAAAGAAACTAGTTTTGACTTTTGAGGAAGGTTGATCCCTTTTATTACATGAGAAACCAGTTATTTTAAAGAACAGATCTCTTTGATAAATTTGTTTCTTTTTTTTTTCAGAAAATGGGGTGATAGTGGTCCCCCCATGTTCCAACGTGGATCTGAACTATCTTATTCAATTATACGCCATTGATATAAAGTATTCCCCCGTAACAACGGTAGCGTAATAAATTCAACAATTGTACCTTTTTACTTAATTTTGCTAAATAAGCTAATGGTAGATTAGAAAAAGAATTAGTGGAGGTGGTCCAAAAATAAGGAGGGAAAAAGATTGGTAGGAAATGTCTGTAAGCAATTGAGACCACTTTTTTCAATATGTTTTATACGGAGTATTAAAGAGTTAATTGAGACCAAAATAAGAAAGTTGTACAATTGTTGCAATTTTTTTGTTACACCCAAAAAAGGCAATTTGTTGAATTTATTTCGTTATGGAGGGAGTACAAGAAAACACATGAACCAAGAAAACTAGCGGTTGAGGACGGAGAAAGTACATAGAGATGAAGTGGAATTCATATCATCACATGAAGAGAGGGTTTTTTTTTCCAGCCATTAATTAATGGTGACACCAAGTCCTGCCATGTAGATAGAAATTGAATCGAAAGTGTTTGTCGGATTTTTGAGGTTTT
The DNA here is from genome assembly GCA_008642245.1 of Bassia scoparia. Classification (NCBI taxonomy): domain Eukaryota; kingdom Viridiplantae; phylum Streptophyta; class Magnoliopsida; order Caryophyllales; family Amaranthaceae; genus Bassia; species Bassia scoparia. The sequence continues at coordinate 10,262 of SNQN01008408.1, read as the reverse complement.
GATTTAGCGCTCAACATTTCATGTGTCAAATGTAATTTTCAAAATAAACCGAAGCATGTGTGTTAAGTCGTGGATTTTTCAAAATGTTATTCCCAAGAGTTTCGTATTAGAACATGTTTTCTGGATTATACAGTTTAAGTTTCAAAAACATGTCTTGAGGTTTCTTGGTGATTATGAGCTTTGAAATGTCAAAACTATAGGTCTTTATAAGTTTTTGTGCTTCATAGTATTTTGACAAAAACCACAAGCCATATCTCCAAAGAGTGGCTTTCCAAAACAAATAATGTACAAATTTGTTGAATTTTAATTTTTTCAAGAATCCAAAGCCAACAGTCTACAATCGGGCATTCAATGGCGGATCCAAGATTCTAAAACTGGGCGGAACAAATACGAACGTTACGCCCTTTGAATAAATCAGATGTCGCGTCGGGATAATTTTTAAAAAGAAAAAAAAGATTGCATAATATTCAATAATTGAAGTTTACGATGTCAATCCAATTTTAAAATTCTTTACAATCCAAAATAGCACTTATAAAACAATACATAGGTTCGAATGAAAAAAATAAAATTACAAATTCATCCTCTGAGTTTTCATTAAAACGATCAATCTAACAAGTTACAACTACTAATTCAATTAACAATTGTACAATTAACCAAACAAACGATTTGTCGATAATTTACAACATAAATTTTAAGAAACTTTTTGTTAGTATTGACATCAATGAGTTTTGTATCAAGTTGCTTAATCTCTGTATGCTTTATTTGCTGATTCAGAAATCTGCTTGAACTGCTTTATTTGCTCTAACAGTTAACATATTTTCCGAATGGTGATAGTCTAAATTTATTTTTTCAGCAAATAAGCTACAGCTTTGTTAATTGGCTTTCATTTGGTTTGCCTCTCATGTGTTTGAATGATCTGAGCAAAATGTGTATATAAGGGACTCTGAACCATTTCTTGCTTGAGTTTCATGAATTGTCATTGCTTCCAGGTCTATTATGTAAGGAGGATGAAGTCTGTTTGTACCAATCATTAGCTTTCGAAGTAAAGTTTGACGAGGAAAGTTCAGAATCATCTCCAGCAGAAATAACTCTTTCAATATCTTGTCAAGCCCAAAGCAACTAGAGACAGCCTACAGTTACCAGGTAGATCTTGATTCATTAATTTATGCGACAAGGTTTTGGATTCTCTTGCAATTACAGCATAAGTATTAAATATATAGAGTATTACACTACACAAGAGCTTATTTATCAGAGTGTAAATCATCAGCCTGCGGTGTAATCATGATATAGCAGCAGTTACAACTGTGTCCATGTATAATTTCAAACTCAGCCATCGAACCCAGATACCATATTTCGGTAGAGCTGGGGTTGGTTAATACTTCTTCGAGACACAAAAGTGACCATATAATCGAAATCACCTCATCAAAATCTTAATACATGTTACTAAATTTTGCTACGGAAGAAGATGAGTCTTAAACTCTTACGAGCAACGTTTTGTCTTTGTGTACTAATTATGCAACTAAATCCCTGTTAAGATTTGGGTTGTTGCCTTGTCAACCCTGAAGTAATGACATTATTGTTTTATGGAGTAGCACTTGATGAATCTCAAGTTCGTACAATTATTGGAAAGACAATGTTAGATGTAAAGCGTGTGATATTTGTCTTTATCTTGTTCTCGAGCCCCAGCCGATTAATGTGCCTCAGGCCATATGCTCTTTCCCTTATTTTCAAAGGTATTGCTCACTTGATCATTTTTCTCTCTTAATTGTCTGCCCATCATTTTTGTATTTTTATAATAAAATTTTATTATACAGATTTTCACTTGATGATATTAAAATAATCTCGTATTAATGATTTTATTCTATTAGGAAATTCCTTTTCGTACCATTGAATTTTTGACATTCCAGTCGTATCATCGTTTTATTTTTATTCGAAGAAATACCACTGAATTTATGATATTTTCATTGATACCATTAAAGTGTTATTATGTTCGACACATGTAGAGTATTTTGGAGTTGCAACTCAAAGAATTTACCAATTGGTACTTGTTTGAAAGGTTTCTAGTCGATGAATAATGAGAATAAAGTGTGATAATTCAAATACTTCATATTTTTCAAAAACATCACACTTCAATGGTATTAAATGAAAAATACATAAACTCAATAGTATTTTTGGAATAAAATAAAAAACGATGGTACGAATGGAATTTTCAAAATAACAATGGTACGAGATGGAATTACTCTATTTTATTTAGGAGAGAATATATAAACAAGATTTCAATCCAAATGTTTTGGATTAATGATCATGAAACGGTAATGGGTGAAATTGATTACAGTAGGTTCGATCACATAAATTATTTATGATACAATTATTCTTGGACTAGAAAATCACACATCTTGTTTATGTGTTAGCAAGGGATTGATTTGTAACAAAGCCACACATTCGTGTCACATGCCTATTACCAGATGATTAACATGAAAGCGTCCCACCAATATGGACCGATCGAAAATTAAATTAATTAATAAAAATCCGTTAATTATTTATTAATTAACTGAGGTCCAGGTAGTCCCCTTATACCAAGCATGAATACAATAGCAATAGCAACGGGCAAACAAATCTTTTTAACTAAAGCTTAATCAAATGATTAGAATTGATTTGATTAGTGTTTAATGCAATGTATGTATTAAAAATGATAATTTATTGAACACAAATACTTGTATATCAACTCTAACAATCTAAAGTTGTCCGTTGTATACAAAACTACTTGCCGTAAGCATCTCGTTTCCTCCTTTAAGCGAGTGTTCACCTTAATTAGTTTGTTTATTTGCTTTCCAAGTTTACATTTAATAAACGTGCCTCAAAGCCTCTATAATTCAGCTTGTAATGAAAATCGAAAATAGTTATTAAATTCATCATCTTTGAGCAACAATAATTTCGGATACAAACAACTTATAGTTGATATAGAAAGTACTTCATCTGTTTCATAGTGCCTACTAGTCACTATTCATAACTCCGATTTCTCAATACATTATAATCATAGTTATTCACAAGATTTTTTACACATGTGAATAGTTAAAAATACGAAAGTGACATGAACATTAAGGAACGGAGAGATATCATATATGTTAATTGTTTTATTAGATGGCAAATTTTGTAGAAGTCATTAATAATTGTTTTACATTTTCTTATGTGTTTGCTTTTCTTTGAATTAAAAGGAAGGATTGGAGAGGATCTAGTACTAGGTTCACTTACTCGAAGATCAACAACGTGGTTGCTTGATTTGTTAAAAGAAAATTGATCCGCACAAAATTTGTATACATATTTACGGGCACATACTAACATATTACACAGATAGTTGTGTTAGTAGTACATGCATTTCTTGCATTGGAGTAGATTCTAACAAAATGGTGAAATTGTTTCAAATTAGACAATTACCTACTTAGCTGAGCATATAGGCGGTTCAAAATAGTCTTGCGTAAATTTTTTTATGCACTCTTCTTTTTCAAAAGGGTATGAGCCACAAGAGCAATTCACATAGACGACATTTGATTTATGGACTCCCGAATCCCGACTAAACTAACTACCAACATCCGCAACATCATTATGTCAATCTATGGATATCTTGATATAGCAACTCTTTCATCGTACTATATATAGTTTTTTCGTAAGCATATATATTTGTCTCCTATGCGCTTGTTTCCACCAATTTCAGGAAAATATGCTTAGATATCCCCAAAAAATGACACCAAATTAAATAAAGGCTGCCTAATCTCATTTCCAGGAACTAATTTCTTACTCCAAGTCTAAAGAAGCCTTTGTTTCTTACAACTTGAACAATCCAAAGTCTACAACACTTACCGTTGGATCCTAGTTAATAATCAACTAAAACCCAAAAAAATTCAACAAATTCCCTTAATTATATCTCAATCAATCTAATCTAATCTAATCCAAATGAACAACAGTTTTTGCAAGTTGTTAAAAAGAATAACAATAGTGCTTTGATTGCATGATTTTTGTTATTATAGCCACTAACTTTATTAAATCAAACAGCCACCTTTTTAGGACTTCAACCCCCCTTTTTTTACTGCAAACAGTAGATGATTAGGTTAAAGATACTTAATATAAAAACTTTAAATTAATAAGTAGTAGTTAATAAATAATAAAATAATAATCTAAATTAAAAATATTTTGTCATATTCAATCGATACTAATAAGTAAGTATTAATTATATTATATATATGATAAGATATATATGAGATCTAGTGTGCAATTTTGTGATTCTCTATAACCTGCAGAAAAATCTTAGAATATGTCCTTGCATCTATATAGATTAAGAATGTATAAAAAACTCCACATCTCATTGCTGTTTGCCTGCTATCACATATTTACTTCTAATAACATTTGTGTACTTCTCACACCCCAAAAACTATAACTATTGATATTAAGATATAATAGTATGTAGTCTTCTTTATATATATTGGATTTTATGAACCTTGCCAAAATTGTTATTGTGCAGTGCTGATCTAACTCTATTTACAATGAGGAATATATATATTATACTTGTAAAAAATTGTACATATTTTTTGTCTCCTTTATTTATCATTCGTCTATAATTACCGGATATATTAATGTGTATCTCTTATCATATAAATTTTTATTGTTATTAGTTTGAAGGAAAAAAATTAGTCATGTGTATCTGTTTCATTCGTTTTGATGTACTACACGAAAAATAAGTTTCTCATATTATTAAATATTTATATAAGTTAACTATTAGGATATTAATAAAATGAATAGTAGTAGCATATAAAAACGACGGATATATATAATGCATACAAGTGAATCTGTTTTGTGACTAAAGAAATATGAGTTGGCTATATATATTATACTTGAGTACACGTGATTAATATTACATTATTGTATGGTTAACAATTAAATGTTAATTGTTTTGATAATCAAACTCTTAGTATATAATATGAATAATGGAGGGTAAGTATGTAGAAGTGTTTCGTGTTTAATGGCAAAGGAGTGTGGTTGGTCTCAGGGATAACAAACTTCACTGGTCATCATCTAAATCCCTAAGACCCACATTCACATAATCACACATTTACATGATCCCTCTTCTCATCCATTTGCCTTTTTTTTATTTTATTTTTCCTTTTTTCAATAATTATATAAATAAATATATTTAATATACAATAAATATAAAATATATAAATAAATAAAATATTTAACCACGCTCACCTTATTAAATGTATTATATGATGTGGTATCTCTTCGTCATTGTTTTATTTTGGGATGTTGCGTAATGCATATGCATCTGTGTATATCCCATTAATTATATCTCTCTCCTCCTATATTGCATTCATTCTGTGTATATATATCTCATACTTTTGATAATATTATCCAAATATTAAAAAATATAATATAATTAAAAATTATTGTTTTTTTTTTCTATATCTTTATTAATTCAATTTTCTTTACTATAGGTAAGTTCAAATCAAAGTTGATTTATACAATTCAAGTTTTGTCCCGAACTGAATAAGATAGTATGTCCAAATTATTTACAACTATAGTTTAACTTTGTTTAATTCAATTTAGTTGTATTCTATTAATTTAACGTACCTAGTTTATTTCATTTTGCTATTACGGAAGTATAACATAAAAGGTCTCAATTCTTAATTTAGTTTTACTCTATACAGTTGTACGTTTCACAGTCAAGAGACAATTAACGACTCAATGTAAATAAATGTGAAAATTAATAGTAAATCTTTAACAATAGTATAAAGTTTCCTGCTTCTATGATTTCACCAATGCTTCTTATATATATTTATATATCTTCTACGAGTATTAAAAATAATAATGCACACATATTCATTTTTTTTTTTTGGTGAATGAGCCATTGTGAGCGCGTTACATTTTTTGAGGGGTAATGAGATTCGAGTCGAACATCTGACCATAAAATCAATATTGAGATTGAACTAACTGCTCAAACCTTTTCTCTGCACGCATTATTTCATCTTCAATAATTCTATAAAACTACTTCATTATTATTTATTATTAAAAATATAAGTAATGTGCACATGGCAATTAAATCATTTGTGTCATGTTGTTCCTATATATTTCAAAAAATTATGATTATTTATTTATTTTGATAGAATAATGTTTTGTACATACAACATTATAATTAGTTGTATAAATATGAGTACTTCCTTTAATTTTGTGTAATAAGGACTGAGTTTATGACTAGTGGTTGTATTAGAGAGCATGCAGGAAGAATCCATATACTAATATACTAGTAAACGTACAAAATGATGGCAGAAATTCCCTCAAAATGAAAAGGAGATTACAGAAAATAATGAAAAAGACATAAATTGTCGAGCATATTTATATAATTTGAATTATGTCTGATATACAAATATATATAAATACTGTAACTAACATACAATCAAGCAGTTGATGATGAAGGTTAAGCATGCAGCTGCTTCTTGTTGCACTTCAATAACTACAAAAACTATCACAGGAAACATCTGTTGCAATTATGACCTCTTGAATACTACCACTCTTGTGAAAAACCAGCTACCACTTAATTATTACTTAATTAAATGAACTGAACTACTCACTCTATTTAATTTTATGTCTCAATATTTATTTCAAATAAAATTTCACTACTCCTTTCATTTCTTGAGTCTTATTGTATAACTTGTTTGGATTGGATGTATGACTACATATTTTAGTATATATTTTGTAAAGGTAAGTTGAAGGACTCTGGTCTGATCAAATCTCAACCCTAACATTTCTTGGTTAGTATTTGCAAGTAAGACCGATCAAAATATATCGGAGTACAATAAGGACTATATATATTTGAAGATTTAACCTAATTATTGTCCGAATGAAATCTGATTAATATAATAATAAAAAGGTCTCTTTAATATAATATAATTTAATATATATATATATAAATTATACATATATATATAATATATATATTATAGCTTTTAAACAAACAAAAAAAATTAAAATTTTACATGATATATTATCTTAAAAGAAGAAATGACTTAATACATCTACACAGGATAAATGAAAACAAAGAAAGGGATTAACTACTTAATACAAGTCAACTTGGTGGGGAGGACTTGAGAAGTAACACTGGACGATTGGATCCACTTGATAGATTTCCTAAATCTAAACATTGAAAAATTCAATGATGTCATTAAATACAACAGTGAGACATAAAAGAAAAGAAACAAAAACAATAAAAGAGAAATCTACCATAAAATTCTTAAGAACTTAGAGATCTTAACCCACTAACAGAGCCCGAATCCGAATTAATTAATAATTACACACTTTAACAATAGTGTGGTGATCCGACTCTTAAAACTTAAAATGACACTTTTTGGGATTAATGGATACCAATATCTAAATAAACAAAGCCTGCTGCTTTTTCTTCCCCATTTCCTTTCTTTTTATTTATTTTTTTAAATTTTTTTCTTTTCCTTTTTTTAATTTTATTTGTGTAATTTGAGTTACATACAATTACAACCCACCAACCACAAATCCACAATGCATGTAATACTACAAGTATAGTGCTAGGCCACTGGGCCTTCCTGCAATGCATGTGCTTGCATGTTTTTTTAGTGCCTTTTTTCTCAGGCTCAGATGCATTTCGATCATTCATTTTTTTTTATTTTTTTTTCCTTCAAAAAATTTTATGGAGTAAAAATAACGAAATATGTACAAAGATCACCAAATATGTCTTGAAAAAAAAAGTAAATATTTTTTTTTATAAGAATGAAAATGAATGAGGGTGAGAGAGAAATGTGGTCATCTCTGTCCACACTGCTTATAGTGCATAAAATAGAGAAATGCCAAACAATAATGCTTCCCATTAACCCGATTTATCTACCTTTAATTTATATGAAATGTTTTTTTAATTTTTTTTTTTGAAATCAACAAAATCGATTAACTCGGAATTAATCAAACTTCCATTTCATATACGGGAGTTAGTAATAGAATAACACATTAATAATTACTAATTCATGATGTGTAATGTATTGAAAAATGTTTTAGTGACCCTAATGTATGATGGTCTTTTCGATAAACATGGAACAAATCCTAGAAGACGAGACCCTCTATAGAAATGAGTGTAACACCTAATAGTCTAGTACCATACGTATATCTCTATATATAATGAAAGAGGAGGAAGATGGTGTCCCCTTCAAATTCCTTAATGAAATTATACCCTTAATGAATTAAACCTTCTATAAAAATAAATTAAAGTCATTGTCATATTAAATGCAATTTTCTATTCTTGCCATATATATTGAAGACGAATAAAAATTTGAAATTTCAATTAAATATTCAATAAAGTTGAATGTGTTTTATACTAGACATGTTAGAAATGAATTGTGCATGAAAAATTGAGTAAAAGTTAGTTGGACAATGTAATTAATTAATAGAGGGAAAACGAAAAATTTAACATGAATTATAATACTAATATTTACAGAACTATAGGTTGATATCATTTAGTATCGTACTCTAATCTCTATTATGTTAATCAAACTTTTCTACTTTATCAAAACTATACACGATTTTTTTCCATTTTATAAGCACAAATTTTCCTCCATTCTATACATCTCATTTTAAATATATTTGAAAATTTGTTTACAAACAATATTGATTAAGATGTAATACAAATAAAATTCAAATTTAATACTATTGTCTGTAACATGAACAAATAACTAATTAATATTTACAAATACGTTGTTTGACATGATGAATTAAGACCTCATTTGAATTTAGTTATCATATTGTTGGTCTAGATTAAATGACATTAACTTATCATGACTTTATTCTAGAAAAAAATTGAAAAAAAAAGTCATTTGAGAGAAGACGTAAGGAGAATGCTAAAAAAACCACCACATGGAGAATGACAAGAAACGCTGGTTTCAGATAGATCAATATTATTAAGTATCTTTTCAATTCACCAATTTTAATTTAATTAATTWATTTTTAAAGGCTAAAATGAAGATAGCATCAAAGCACTAATGATTGTTGAGAATAAAACCAAAAGTTGATTAAGCCCCACTCTTAGTTTGGCCAATTCTTCAAATCCRAATTAGTGGAAGACATTCAATTTCATACTGCCTCCCTTAATTCGGATGTTTGTATCGAAACGTACGTACCCTTGTCACGTAATAATCCCTTTTTTCTTCTTATTATTATTGCACTAATTACATTTTTATTATCCCTCAAAAAAAAATTACATTTTTATTAGCTACCTTTTGAAATTGTTAGTTTCATCAAAAACTATAAATGAAAGAGTATGCAATCACAAACCACATGATGAGTCTAACAAAATTCGAGTAATTTTCAATAATTTCAATACTAATGAATCTAAATTTGTACAAATACAACTACGGGAAGAGTTGACGATGAATCATTGTATTACTTTCTAATTTCTATCATTTGTACACTTGAAATACGTAAATTGAATTGATCGAGTAGTGCGTATTTTTGTTCAAAATCTTATACAAAGTATTTTTTCTACTTGTATTTAAGAATTTTTCTTAGTGTTTAAATTTTTTTTCATCTAGTGAGTAAATATTTTTTGTAAGTAAAATTTTTAAATAAAAATACTTTGTATGTAGTGACTATTGCCAGATAAATCGATAATAAGTTAGCTAATTTTAAAAGCAGGCTTCAAATATCCTAGCTACAAACATCATACGGAGTACTTCGTATATATATAGTCCTCTTGGACTGGTTTCAATTCTAAGATAGCTAGTTTAATACTCCGTATATTAGTGAAATGATGGCTAGATTAAAGAGCAAGAAACAAGGTAAGCAAAAATGGAACAACATATGGATGAAGAATGACACAATTAACTCACACAAGTAGTCAATTATAGAGTTGAAAAACACTGTGCGTGTAGGTGATGAAGTAGAGGTCATCATCTAATTATTGGACAAATTAAAACTATGTATGAAACATAATATCCCAATTATTTATCTCTCTGACAAAGTTTCTAAGCTAAAATTCTCCAATATCTTTTTTAGGTTTTTAACCGTCATGTACATACCTCTATAGTCTAATTCAATGATAAATAACATAATTTCATCATGTATAGGCAACTAAGATAACATCAATTATTTGCTTAAACTTTTAGTTGCGATGTATACTAACATGATATCAGATCAAAATCAGTGCAACACAAAATCATCACAAGTTTAAATTCCACCCACCCCTTTTCCATGTTGAAAAC
>SNQN01008407.1:0-29272 GCA_008642245.1 Bassia scoparia | reverse complement strand
TTCCCCCTCTCGGTGGGCCTTTGCCAGCCACTAGGAGCAAAGTAAGAAAACTAGAGTTCATTCACTTAAAAGAACCGCAGATATTTGACCGGATTGTACAACCTTTGTGTCTGGCTATGTATGATGAATGTGCATAAAGAAAAGGACGGGACAACTCTCTCCTTTTTCCCTTTTTTCTGGGGGGAGAAAGTAGATTCACGTATCTTCGCCAAGGAAACCGCTTTAGTTGTGATGTCGTTGACTTTCAAAATCGATGATTGGGTCAGTTATTATGAAGCATACTGGTTCAGGTGGAATGTGAGTGGTAATTAGTGCCCGGTCGAAGTGATTTCCTTCTCTCTCACAACCAAATCGTGCGAACCATTCGTCTTTTTGATTTTGCTTGGCTTACTTTCCTGTTTTGAGTGGAAAGCCGTTTTCGAGCTGCTTCGTTGGACTGGAGCGAACTTTGCCGCATTGCTTGCGGAAGACTTCACTGGTGCGGTGTTTGGAACTCAGACTTCCTTTTTGGGCGCTCTTACTTCCGGGTAAGTTGTGCTAACCGCTATGCCCTTTTACCCTATTCCCTGAACAGGGCAGCCTCCGCCCACGGTTACAACAGACTTCTCATCAAAGAGGGCATAATTGCGGCAAAGCTCTAGGAAAGAGAAGCTCCCTTCGTGCCCTGGTTGAAGGAAAAGTAAATAAAGGCTAACATCGAAGAGCAGAGAGAGCTTCCAACAGCTATGATTCAAAGCAATCCTCTTTATTAAATGAAAAGCATCAATGCCACTAAAACTGATATCCCATAGTGGTCAGCAATCGGTAATGCTCCTTTCCATGTTCCTTTTTTTATTACCCAGTAATAGTCAATATGCCGCAAATTCCAATGCTTTAAATTCCGGGGCGAAGCTCCAAGTTGATAGACTTTTAGGGCGAAGATACCTTTATACTTGTGTTAGATAGGATTGAAACCCGATTAAGCTACTTCCTTTATTAGCTGCATTAGCTTCATAAACTGCATAGTACACTAGAGAAAAGCGGTTTTTTTAGAATAGACCCAATTCAACAGCCTCTTCTCTTACGGTTATGCTTTACTTGAAGAAGAAGCGTTTTAGACAGCTTTTCAAACTTCTAGCTTTAGTAAAAACAGCCCTAATAACTCCCCCCCCCATGTAATGTAACTAGTTAAAGAAAGAGGAAGATGCTAGCTGGACTGCTGAATCTAGCAAGCTTCAGCTCTTATGAGTTAAGGTTAAACTTCTATGTCGACAACTATTAGTATATATTTAGCTCTCCAACCTGAGTCTTATCAACGCTACTTCAGTCTTTGAATTTGGGTCTATCGACTCAGCTCTACGCCCCTTAATCCTTTAAGGATTTAGTAGTTGGTCCTAATTATTTAGGTTCGAAGGACTGGTTTTTTAGTCGTTTAGTTTAGGAAATTTCTAAGCTTTCTATCTTCTGCGTGTTTTTGTAGCCTATTTAAAGGCATATCATATCAGATGAAAATAAAGAGGAGTTTTGAATTTGTTGCGTTGCTGTAGGGCTCCGCCCCGCCTTAGGCGAGGGGCGCGTGACCCTCAGCTTCAGTCATGGAGTTGAGCCATGGAATCCGCATGTGAATGCTTGTGGGTTGTTCGCGAATTGAGGATCGCCACCGTGCCTATATAGGTTTATTCACGGACGCCCGAAAACATTTGTGCCAAATTAATGGCCCACGTCCAAATCAACAGTAACCAGTCGTGGTTCGGGGACATGTACGAATCAGATCTGTAACCCAATTTCGCCCGCATTGTAGCGCCTCTACTCGGTCTCATTGTAGTTCCATTAATCACAACAACTCGAATTCAAAAGAGCCTATTGATTTTGACTTTGAAAGTGCATTGATTACTAGGTGGGATTGCTTATTATAAACAAACAAGACTTCTACAATGAATAAGGCGTCACTTGATTGTTAGTCAATGTTAATTAAGGTGCCAGAAAAACCGTTGCCAGATTATCTGACTTTAATGTGACAAACGCATTAAATTTCCGTTCTTGTTTAAGCAATAATATCAAGTGTGATTTGAATATATATACATGAGACATGAAAAACAAAGGTAAGTAAGGCATTAATATGTATGTGTATCCTCCTCAACCTTGTCACTGCAAACAATCAATTATTAGAATAAAACTCAGGAATCGCCTTCGATTGAATTGCTAATAGAGACGAACAAACGAGTTCAGTATTGACAATAATAAATATGTATAATAATTAAATGCCAAAAACCATGGAAACAATAAAAATAATATGAAAACCTACATATTTACATGAAACCATTAACAAGTGAGTTTCTACATCGCTTAATTGAATAAAACTCAAAATAATGGTTAGTTCAAAATTAAAATGACAAAAAGAATTAAAAAAAGAGGAAAAGAGAGGTCTTTGGTGAAGTAATCTCAGATTATATACCCTTATTTTCGCTTGTTGATTCGAAGAGGAATCGATGCTTTGAATTAAAAATCGAATGTGTTTGATGTTTTGAAGTGTTTTTGATGCTGTTTTTGACTTGAGTCTTAGAAATTGTGAAAGGTTCTGAGTCAAGTGAATGTGCGTATTCAAGCGGTGCTCGAACTGAGCAAAGGCAGGGAGTATTTATAGGCAAACGAGGCAAAAAACCGAGGCCACGAAACCCTGCGTATATACTGCTGAGTATGAGCGTATAATACGCAGCAGATAGCAGCGTATATTACTCTCATCCTAGCGATATATACGCAGCTCAATTTCCAAAAAACTTGGCAACTTCGTATAGCAGGGGTTGAGCGTATATACGCTCAAAAATGGAGCGTATATACGCTCATCAGGAGCGATATATACGCTCACATTTGCAGCGTATATACGCTCAATGGTTGAGATAGATTTTTTCCAAAAACTATATATTTGATTTTCCTACCGATTATTCGTTGATTTCCCTTGATTCAACGCACCTAGACACCCTGCTCTCCAAGCAAGGAGTTCTAAATGTTCTAGAAGGTTCCACCGTATTTCCGAGTATTTTTTCTAATTATTCGCCGTATTCTGCGTATTCTGCGTATTTAAACATTGCAAAATTCATAAGAAAATCATAGAAAATTCAGAAAAATAATTTAAAAATACTGGCAGATTCAGAAAAATGTGACACATATGATGAAAATCAAAAAGTATGAAATCGCCAGTGTAACTTGTTGAAAACCCTTCGAAAACTTTGAGTTTTATCGAGAAAACCGACAGAAAAAATATTGTTGCCTTGTAAGTGGACCTTTGCTCAATAAATTCCGAGTACGACTCACGTATTTTCCAACTTCGTGAGGTATCAAAGCATCTTTTCTGAGTCGAAACAAACGCGAGGCGCGTATATTTCATCACGGAATTACTCATTTGCGGGAGACACATTTTCAGTGTCTACAGAAGCCCCCACTTTGACTGAGTCTGGAAGAGACGATTAGTTTTCGTAAGCGAAAAAGTCCAAAGTATCGATCGGGACGGAGAGCAACTCAAGACGTTTCTGCGACCCTGAGTTACCCTTTTCGCCCACACTGGTACCTGCAAAAACAAAGGTTAGTTTTACTGTAGCCGGTCCCATGCGCGTTCGATGTGCTTGTATGTTTCTGAGTCCTGAGCGGTCATTTCCCGTTCGGCTGACTGGGAGAAGTGCAGCGCGTTCCCATGCTTTCCGGAAGAGATTGAGAACATTGACTTGAAAAACGATAGCCCTAATTCAGGATATAAGGACTACCTTGGTTCACGACATAGGTCTGTTTTTATGTCTAGCGAAATTTGCATGCAATGTTGACTTGTAACTTGTGACTTTGAGATTAGGAGAGTGGCAAAGAGCATTGTTTTGAAAAAGTCTTTGAATTTGGCCAAGGGCCTTGTCTGAGTTTTGGTTAGGACATGGTTCGAAGAGTCATTGAATTTGAAAGGGTCTTTGTCTAATCTTGGTTTTAAGGGACATGGTTCCGAGGAGAGTCAATGAAAGGGTCTTGTAATATGTCTGGTTCTAGACATAGTTGAAAGAGTCATTGAAGGAGTCTTGTCTAAGGTCTGGTTTTAGACATGGTTGAGAGAGTTCATCTGAATTTGAAGGGTATCTTATGTCTAGGTCTTGGTTTTAGACATGGTTGAGGAAGAGCTTTGAAAGTGGCTTGTCTAGTCGTGGCTTCAAGACTGATTTGAATGAGCCTTGTCTAGGTCCTGATTTCTAGGACATGATTTGAAAGTGACTTGTCTAGTCTGATTCTAGACATGATTTGAAAGTGACTTGTCTAGGTCTGATTCTAGAATGATTTGAAGTGTCTTTGAATTTGAAAAGTCCAGTCTAGGTCCTGGTTCTAGAAGAAAGGACGATACTGAGTCTAATCTAGTACCGAGTGCCAATTGAAGAGTGTCGTTTGAAGAGGGGACTTAGAGAAAGGTTGACTATTTGGACGAGACTGTGACTTGGACTAACATTGCGAGACAGGTAACTTGAGAAAAGAGACAGGGTCCAAAAGTGATTTTTTCAGGGATTTCCACTTGATAGCAATAGACCTTTGAACACGTAATAGGCCTGAGGAACAAGAAAGCCCCCAACTGGAAATTAAGGGAGCCATTGATGACAAACGAGGCCCCCCAGCGGAGACTTTGAGACAATGTGGCTTACGGCTTAGAGTCAACATAGGAAGATGGATAGATTGTATGGATGAGTTTCCCCAACAAGATTTGTACTAACCAAAGGCGTAGGTTGGCTTTATTCTTTGCGGATTGAGTCATGACCTTAAAGGTGACCAAAGAATAGGCCATTGTTCGAGAGAAATAAAAAGGGTCAAATTTGTGACTAAGGGGTCCAAGAATGTGGCTAGACGCGAGGTTGGCTTAATGATGTTGGATTCAAACATGAGTCCTATGTTGAGGTTCTTAAACCATAATCGAAATTTCTTAGCAATGTCAAAAGCACTCAAAAAGGCCTTCAAATGATTTAATGGTTAATGCTGATGCTGGATCGAACTCGAGAAGAGGCTTCCTACGTATCCTTACGGAATCAGACCAACGTAGTTCTGGTTGATGATTTGGGGAACCAATGCCTCGTGTGATCAGACTTTTGTGTTTTGTAATGTGGGCTGTGTTTGAAGGGCTTTGAAAAAGGCTTGATGAAGTGAACCCACGTGCGCAGTGTGCTTTTTAGACTTTGCTCTTTTGTTTGAAACTTTTGAACTTTGGATTGGATTTTGAAATTGATTTGCATTTGTTGAACTTTTGTGTTGAACTTTGATTTTTGCTTTTTCTTTTGCCCATTTTATTTCTTTTTTCTTTCTTTTGCACCGTGTCTTTCCTACGCACCGTTTGTCCAAAGGGATTAGGTAGCATTGTGGTATGAAAGAAAAAAATAGGCTCTAAAATGATAGTGTATTGTGGCCTCAAAAGGCTGCGAGGGATTTTGATATTTGATTGTGACAAAAGGGAATGGAAGGAAGGGTCATTTTGTGAGCCTGTGTGAAAGAAGGCCTCTTCTGGGCCATTGTTCAAATTAAGTAATTGAAATCAGCATTAGATTAAACCAATTGTGGCCAATGAGTGTTGAGACTTGCATAGAATTAGAAAATAATATTGCCAAAATGAAATCACTTTATTATGAAAGAAAATTTAGAAACATACATGGCTTATTTTGAAAGACTACATAGACTCAAGAGACAGAAATTGAAAAGAACGCATAGCTAGGACTAGGACTCCGGATGACTCAAATTCTAAGAAGGCCGCATGGATCATTAACCAACGCCTTGGGGTTGACTCATGGTTGCAAGTGGGTTGGTTTGGATGTTGATCTTATCCTTCGCCGCTGAGGAACTGGAGGCCGGACCATCTTCAACATGTCGAATCCTGTGCTTCAGAACGATGCATTCTCAGTGGTGTGACCCCTTCCTTGGTTGAACTTGCGAATTAGCATGGGATCCAATTCTAGATTTTCTTGTCATCTGCAGGGTCTGGAAGTGGGCGGTCCAATAGGAGCAAGTCACCCTTTTGAGTTAGTCTATCAATAGGCCATGCTCATAGACATACCAATGGAAGAAATGTCCTTAGGTGGTTCCTCGAGGCCTGTTGTTGAAAGAGCCAGGATGGCATAGAAGAATTTGTCATTGGTAATGTGGCTGATTTGATCAGTGTTGAAAAGGAGGACCACCTTTCTTGTTAAGCCTCCCACGTTACCCTTAGGACTTCAAAACTATATGGGCTTTGAACATCTTCCTCAAACTAGGAGCCAACCGTGTAGAGCCCAGTAAATTGAATCAATGGGTTTGAAAACTTGAGTGGCTCTCGATACTTGGGCTGAGGTTCTGATGACCATGCGAACTTGATCTTCCTCATTCGCGTCGATTGGTCATTTGAGCGGCCTTCTCCCTCCACCTATTAAGGAAAGTAGAGAAATTTTCTCTCTCACCTTGCTTGGTGGCCTCTAGTTCACGGAGTACCAAACAGGAAAGCTGGGAATGTACCTGTACTGCTTTTAGGAAACTCGTGTTTGATTATTCCCAATCATCGAGCTTGGCTTATTCAGAGTCTGAACCACCTGGATGGAATGGGTGTCCAAAGTAATAGGGAAACACCGAAGTGAATAGCTCTTTGTTCATCCTTAAGCGACCATTGAATGGTTGAAAGTGCGGAAGATGGTCCTCTGGGTCTTCAGTTCCCTTGGAATTTGGGGCAAATCAGTGCATGACAAACTTCTTGGCGAAGTGCTGGCCCTTATCTCATAATCAGCAAACACGAGGCCCTTCAACTGAAATTTTTCGGACATCCTCTGACCATCTCTTCTAGTTGCTCCACCCTTTTTTCCGTCTCAGTCTGTGGAGAGAAAGTGTTTTTCAGCATCGTCTTTCTCCCTCCCCGTCAGACTCGAAGGTTTTTCATGGGTCGACTTTTCTTTCAGCTCCCCAATGCTCTTTTTCTTGAGCATCAAGCGAAGAATTCAACCAGACTCGAGCTTTCGAGAAAGCGTTGAGCTGGATTTTTTTTTAGTATTTAATATTTTTGTTCATTTCGTGTTTGTTTGGTTCGATCGGCGAGTAGAGATGCACAAACCAGGACACATTAGCAACCGGCAACTTGATAATCAAGGGCGATGGCATTAGGCGCCATTACGCTTAGTCAGAACTAAACGGCTTCGGCTGTTGATAGATGGATATCTTAACAGAGATTGTTCAGCCGCGAAATTCTCATGTCGCCAGGAGGGATAAAAAGATTCGACATACCAATAGAGGGAGGATCCTTCTATACTAAATGTCGTTGTTCCCATCTAGGTTTGATTGTTGCCAGGAAGTGTCTTGATGATCAGGAGCGCGTCGGGGTTTGGCTTCTTGTTACTCTTCTGGGCCCCAGAGACAAGTTGCAGTCTTTGCTAATATCTTGCTGAAATCAAGAAATTACCACTTTTAGAGAACCCAGAAACAAAAGATTGAAAACTCTTAAGAAAACAAACCTAACTCAATTTTTGAGGTTCTGGACTTAAGGAACTGGACTCGAAAGTAGGACTTGAATGGGCTAACCTAAATCTGATTAAGGTTGCCTAGACTCTGAAAGAAAGATTTAAAACCTAATATGGCCTATTTCAGAATAAGGACCTCTTAGACCTACGAGACACTTGAAAATTGAAGGCGACTAGGGTTGAGTCTATGACAGAACCTAGTTTCAGTTTTTAAGGTTCTTAGATTTGAGGCGAACCTAATTCAGATTCAAAGCTCTTGGTTTGAAAATTGAATTTGAACCTAATTCAGATTTAAGGTTTTGAATTGAATTGGAATTGAAGAATGAACCAATTAGAGATTTTAACTGGCTCAAAAGGTCTAATCTAAGTCAGGTTTAAGACTCTGGATGGGAATCGAACCTTAAGTCAGACTCTAGGTCGAATGGAGTGAAATTGAATTGGATTGGCCTAATGGCATCAACAAAACTTCATGTCTTTGAACCAAAACCATAGATTAAGGGCTGGCTTAGTTGGTGGCTAAGAATTTGGACTGAATGGAGAGTCACAAGTTAACAAGCACATTGATTGAAACCACAAAACCAATTACTCACTTAAGGTCAGATCTAATGTGAACTATAAGTCTGGCTTGGTTAAGTCTGATAGTTTGTACCCATGCCAAGAGTAGAGCGGTCCAATTTCACCACCACCAATATTGGGATTTGATGGCCGACATAACCCCCTTATATACAACGTAGTCGCAGTAACACGTGCATACGCGGCATGGGCGCGGATAGACTTACCTTAGCCATGTGATCAAATTAACCACATGCAACCAAGATAAAATGCCCCCTTAAGGTGATCTCGAGCATAGAACATGCCCATATGAGACAAGGTGCCTAAGACATGACCCTATTCGAAGGGGTCACAAAAAGCAAAATTCAATTGATTATGAATATGAAACTACGAGACTGTCAAGTCTAATCTCTCCAACCAAATGGTGATTATCCCCAGTGAAGTCGCCAAAAACTGTTAGGGCTTCGCCCCGCCTTAGGCCAAGGGGCGTTGAACCTCACTTCAGTGTCATGGAGTGAGCCATGAATCCGCATGTAGATGCGTTATTGGGGGTTGTGTCGTCGAATTGAGGGGGATCGCCACCAGCTGCCTATATAGGTTATTCACGGACGCCCGAAAACATTGGTGCCAAATTAATGGCCCCACGCTCCAATAATAACCAGTCGTGGGTCGGACATGGTACGAATCAGATCTGTAACCCAATTCGCCCGCATGTAGCGGCCTCTACTCCCAGGTCTCATTGTAGTTCCATTTAAATCACAACAATCGAATTCAAAAGAGCCTATTGAATTTGACTTTGAAAAGTGCATTGATTTACTAGGTGGGTTGCGATTAGGAAAACCAAACCAAAGACTTCTACACATGGAATAAGGGCGGTCACTCTGATGTTAGTCAATTGTTAATAAGGTGCCTAGAAAAACCGTTCGTCCATGGATATCTGACTTTAATGTTGACCAAAACGATTAAATTCCGTCTTGTTTAAGCAAATATAACAAAAGTGTTTTGATTGAATATATATACATTGAGACATGAAAAAACAAAGTTTAGTAAGGCATAATATGTATGTGTATCCTCTCACCTTGTCACTAGCAAAACAATCAAATTATTAAATAAAACTCAAGGGAATCGCCTTTCGATTGAATTGCTAATAGAGACGAACAAACGAGTAGTATGACAATAATAATATGTATTAATAATAAATGCCCAAAAACATGGAAACAATGAAAATAATATGAAAAACCTACATATTTACATGAAACCATTAACAAGGAGTTTCTACATCGCTTTAATTGAATTAAAACTAACAAAATAATGGTTAGTTTCAAATTAAAAGTGACAAAAAAGAATTAAAAAAGAGTGAAAAAGAGGTCTTTGCGTGAGAATCTCAGATTCATACCCTTATTTCGCTTGTGATTCGAAGAGAATCGATGCTTTGAATTGAAATTCGAATGTGGTTTGAGTGTTTTGAGAGTGTTTTTGATGGTGTTTGTGACTTGAGTCTTCATGAAATTGTGAAGGTTCTGAGTCGTGAATGTGCGTATTCAAAGTCTGTTGTCTCGAAACTGCAAGGCAGGGAGTATTTATAGGCCGAGGCAAAAAACAGATGCGCCAGAAAACCCTGCGTATATACGCTCGAGGATGAGACGTATATACGCAGGTGAGCAGCGTATATACGCCTCATCCTAGCGTATATACGCAGCTTTTTTTCCCCAATATTTCCAAAAAAACTTGGCAACTTCGTATTAGCAGGGTGAGCGTATATACGCTTCAAAATTGGAGCGTATTATACGCTCATCGAGGGAGCGTATATACGCTCCATTTCAGCGTATATACGCTCAATGGTTGAGTAGATTTTTCCAAAAACCTCGATTATATTTGATTTCCTCCGATTTTATTCGTGATTTTCCCTTGATTCAAACGCACCTAGCACACCCTTGCTCTCCAAGCAAGGAAGTTCTAGAATGTTCTAGAAGGTTCCACGTATTTCCGGAGTATAGTATTTTCTTAAATTATTCGCGTTTTTCTGCGTATTCTGCGTATTTTAACATTTGCAAAATTCATAGAAAATCAATAGAAAATCAGAAAAATAATTTTAAAAAATACTGGCGGATTCAGAAAAAATGCTGACCACATTATTGATGAAAATCAAAAAGATATGAGAATCGCCAGTGTAACTTGTTTGAAATCCTTCGAAAACCTTTGAGTTTATCGAAGAAAACCGAAAGAAAATATGTTTTGCCTTGTAAGTGACCTTTGTCAATATTTCCGAGTTACGACCTCACGTATTTCCAAACTTCGTGAGTTCAAAGCATATCTTTCTGAAGTCGAAAAACAAAACGCGAGGCGCGGTATATTCATCACGGATTACTCATTTTGGGGAAGACAACATATTTCATTGTGTCTACAGTTGCATATTGGTTTGCATTGACCAGAAAAAACACCTTGCGATAAAGAATGTTCATCTTTCTTTTTGCGATTAGGAAGAGACTATCAACTTGCGATACTTGAGAAATCTATCCACGATTTATCCACCCTCCATGAAGCGATTTTCGTCCACCTGTTTATTAGGCCACAAATCCTCATCCCATGAAATAGGAAGGAGCCCTTAGGAAAGAGTGGCTTTTCCTTCCCATAAGAAAGCTCTACAGATTCGAGCCTATCTTACCAACACCGTCTTAAGGAACAGGAAAACCTGAAGCCCAGTACACATGAATACTCATCAAAAAACTGCATTTCTCAAAAAGAGTTCTACAGCATAGGAAAGATGTCTGAGCTCCAACACATGATTCTAAGAGTCATTTTTCCAAGATGTCACAGTCTTGCACGGAGATAGCATTTGAAGGAACACCTAGGTATCTGTAAGGACCCCTTCACAAAACCCATAGCTTTGCGGTAATATCAGTTTGAATATCAACAGGGAGACTACAAAAGAAATTCTTGTCCATGTTGCCCCTAACCCTTTCTTACTATACTATACGTTTACTGGCTCTTCGCCTAAAAGTCTTGCGCAACTCAGCTCTTCGAACTTAAGTTTGATTCTATTGAGACTCTTTTACGAAATGAATGTAAGAATCCAATCTATAGTCATATCGAATCAAGTATATGCGTCGGAAGAAGCGAGAGAAACCCTATTCTGTATTAATAGGTATCATCTTATTTAGGACTGACTTACATACTGCCTACGACTCTGCAAGCAACGAAAGTAGCTTAGGCATGCGAACTAACTATCAAGTGAGTGTAGTAGAAGCAGGAACCAACTGGTTCAAGCTAACGAACTTTGACCCTTTTGATTGTACCAACCAGGCAGCTTTAGCTTGTTTGGTTTGTTGCTTGCACAAGGAAGAAGAAGGAAGAGCACAAGACATTAGGCTAAAGAAGACCGCCATGTGAAGGACTTTTTTCACAACGATAGGCCGTAAGAAGAGGATCGGAGGACTTTGACGGTAAGGCAGCAAGGATTTAGCGAAGCCATCAACCTTCGCGACTTATTTAGATTTAGAGCCGGATTGAGCCATTTAATAGCTTCATTTCGAACTATATCCGATAGTTCGTATCCCCCTATCAACCGGCTTCAAAACTAGCTATTCTGCTGACGATTTTAGCATTTATATATAAACCCGAATTTTGGAGTACCTCAATTGGAACCGGGGGAAATCCTCCGGCGTCTGTTCGAGAACTTCACAACTTCACTCTAGGGCGATTCAACCTCGAACATCGGGTTTCCTCTCTTTATTCAATAGAACAGTGGCCAGCCAATCTAGCGAAATTCATCAATAGGTCTTCGACCTACCTCCTTAAAGAAGAATCTATTAATATCAAAGATCTGAAAATCCTCTACACGGGAAGCAGGGAAAGCCTCTACGCCTAAAACCAGTAATAGACTAAACAACCTAGCTGGCTTCAGATTGGAAAAGTCCACTTCTGAACATGAACATTTGTACTGTAACATTTGGAGAACTATGATATTCCAATTCTTGACTCTACACCCAAAAACCAGTCTCGTCTAACTGGAAAATGGCTACTTTGAAAGAGTTTCCCCACCTCGTAATTCATCATATGAGGCAAAAAAGTCCATTTTGAAATAAGTTAATTGCCAGCGGCAAATGCCAGAGTAGGGGTAAAAAGAAAGGAACAACCAAAGATTGCTGCCTGCTCCTGAAAGCAGATAAGGATGGTACGATGGAAACTACCTAGGCGGTTCAAAGCCGATTGAAGCCCAAGAGGAATCTCCCTTTGCCCCTTAGGCCTTGGAAGAAGAGATTTCTTAGCCTTTTTAGCTAAGCTATCTTTCTTTCTTCTTTCCGGAGTCTTTTTAAAGGGATACGCAAGGAGTCCGAATGTTGAATTGCCTACTGAGCCTTTTCTATCTAGTAGAGGGGAAGAAATTCTTCTTAATAGAGTTGGGAATGTGCCATCTATCTGGCTATGAAAGAAAGAAGTCTTATGCGCAAGAAGAGAGACCAAGAACTCTTGCCTTTCCTCTTTAGAGGGAACGTAGCGAGCGCAGTTCTTCCTGGTGTCTTTTTACCTCGAGGGTTTATGGGGGCTTCCTGGCAAAGGCCGCTCTATGATAGCCTATACATGAATTTCTCATTTCTTATCATTACGCGAATTGGATGATGAAGCATACCGCAATTTCAAATCCACCAGTCGGGTACGAGACAGGGGAGAAGGCGAAGTGAAATCCCGAAGAATGCCGATGTAAGAAGGTGGGGAGTGAAGTAGGTCATCATATCATAGTCACGCAAAAAGAAGCAACGACGCCTTTGGCGAAGGGTCTTCAAGCCTGAGACAGCGGAGTGTGCGCGCTTCATTAATAGGAGTTATATACTTACTAGAGCAGCGAGGAGCTACAAAAGAAAAGAGCTCGCTAGAGGAGCAATCCACCTATCTGAACAGATCGTTGACTATGACCTGGTGACTCAATTGATCCTGCATCATTTCGATGTACGACCTCCTTACGCTTTCTCCTGAACCAGAAATGGCAGTAGTCAAAGCCTCAGCAAGCCAGAGACACTTACTAAATCGGTTGAAGCTAAAGGGAAGAAGCTTAAAGAGGTGAGGAATGGAAGTTGATTCTAGGATAGGTACCCATCTGATACATTTTTTGATTGACAATTTGCCCTTATCCAAGAGGTCTATCCAGCCACCCAATTGAATCACATCCTCTTGCAATTAATGATTTCCTCACATCCAAGATAAAGAACCAAGGAGCAGCATTCCCAGTCCTGTCTTTAATAATAGAGATATGATCCACTTAACCTTCGTATATACTATACTCAGCTTCGTCCCCAAAGTTCTCAGCTTGAGATTCAAGAGCCCATAATAGTTATTGAAATAGCAGCTTTGTTCACCAGATTAGGTTTCTCACATTAAGACCTCCTGCAGATTTTGGAAGGCAAATTGTCTCCCAAGCCCAAGTGCTTTTTAGAACTTTAAATCTCCTTCATAATCTTATTAGGCAATAAAACAGCTGCACAGAAATTTTGCATACTTGTTAATACTGCTTCACCAAAGTAAATCTTCACAGCATATGAAAGATGTTGACAGTCCATGATTTCATCCTAGCCATGATTTTCTCTATCAAAAGCTTTACAATCTACATAAGCTATTTTTTAGGAGAAAGAGGAACTCCTAAATATTTGAAGGGGAAAGGTTCCAATCCCATATTAAAACTCCTAACAAAGTGTAGTTTTTAACTGCAGTAGGCCAACCACAATTGTAAGCACCATATTGTCTAAGTTGTGCAGCTAGGCCCTGAACTGCAGAAAATGATTGAATTTCTCCATTAAAAGATTGTAAAGAATTTGGATCAGCTCTGGAGAACAATAAGAGATCAGATGGCAAACATTAGATGTTGTAATTTGAAGTTTTCACACATAGGATGATAATTGAAAGTCAGGTTGATGTCTTAATTTTGTCTTCAAAAACTCCTGGATAAGATCCCATACCCAAGGCAAACAAATAAGAAGTCCTTCGGCCTGATCTAACCCCTTCTTGGCAGGAAAATGTGAGAAGGTTGGCCGTGATAGAATGGAGAGGAGACAGTTTTGAAACACCAAGTCAGAGGACCAGCCTAGTAACTTCTAGGAAAACTCCAATGTCCGTCAAAAACCAACTCAAGAAAGGACCATCAGGGAATTCATTAATGCCTTCCTTCAATCCATTTTTTTACCTATACATCTTGGCGATTATTATGACCTAGTATACCTTTGATCAATCTGAAACCATAAGAATATTCTCACTTATCTGTCTACCTGGAATGAAACCAGATTGAGCAGAATCCACAACTTCAGTTATCACCTGTTGTAATCTAGCAGTGAGCACTTTAGAAATGAACTTGTAGAGAGTAGTGCAACATGCTATGGGCCTAAAATCCTTTGCTAAGGTAGGATTAGGGACTTTTGGAACAAGGCTGATAGTAGCACAATTGACTGGTAAATACATTCTAGAGTTGTCAAAAAAGTCCATAACAGCCAAATAGATGTCATCGCCAAGCTTTCTTGAWGAAGACAGCATTAAAGCCATCTAAGTGGAGAAATCATCAATTCAATGAGATTCCGAGTTCATTCCACTTCAACTAGCTGGCAATATCTTAAGCTTAAGTGCTATTCCCTCTCCGCTTCAAAAGGGCCTTTCCCCGAGGAGAGGACAGGGCTTCCAATCTGGTATCGCAGAGTTCGTGGATCTTCTTCTTACTAGTGGATCTGCTACGTTCCCCTTTCTTCTGTCGTTTCTTTTGGGGCCTTTAGTTGGGGTTTGTGACTGTCCAACTACTTATCTTCAAATAGAAGGCATCTCCGACAAAGCAAAAGCAGCGGTTCAAAATCCTTACCTTTCCATAGCGGAAGTAATGCGATGATCGATTGTGCTGTCATAGCGCTGGAAGGGGACCTTCTTCACAAGATTCCAGCTCGAGCGAGGAATCCAAATTTTAGCATCAAAGAGAGCAACCCCTGTTCCGGAACAAACTATAGATGAGATGGAAGAGGAGTGACTCCAGACCCTTCAATTGTCCACCCATCAGCAGGAGCAATACCAAGGAAAGACGCGGAATGAATGGCTAGTCTAAACAAGGAGACAGCAGAGTTCATTAGAAAGAACATAGAAGGGCCAATTTTAGGTCAGGGGATGAAACCCGGTCCTGGTATCCCGGAACCTGCTGTTCAGGGACCAAAAACGGATGACAATGGTTGGGCAGGGCTATTCAAAGGACACCTAACAGCTAAAGGCATGAAGCTGGGATTTGTAGCCCCTGAGGTSAAAGAAGGTGTCAAAGTAGTCAAATTGCACCAAGAGGAACTGGATCAAACTGCAGGACTGTGGGAGAATGCTATCATCTTCTATGTGATAGGGGTCAGTGTCTCCTTTTACTGCTGTTCAGAAAGACTTTGCCCTTCACTGAAATACCCCAGCTAAACCAGATATATTTATGCATGATGAGGGTGATTTCATTGTTAGATTTCAATCGAAAGATGACTCTTGTAACTTAGCATATTCTGGACCACATATGTTTCATGGCAAGCCTATTGTTGTGAAGCCTTGGACTGCAAATTTCAACTTCCATGATGACTTCTATGGGTCAGTAAGGCGATATTGGCTCGAGATAAGGACAATTCCTGTGTGGGTTAGACTACAACTTGCCTCTTAATGTTGGTCAGATAACTCTTTGAGTAGGCTAGGTCGTGCAATAGGAGTTCCCTTGTGTGCAGATAATGCACTACCAAGCAGTTGAGAGTCTCTTTGCTAGATTGTTGGTTGAAATTGATGTGACTAA
Organism: Bassia scoparia; assembly: GCA_008642245.1. Taxonomy (NCBI): domain Eukaryota; kingdom Viridiplantae; phylum Streptophyta; class Magnoliopsida; order Caryophyllales; family Amaranthaceae; genus Bassia; species Bassia scoparia. Next base: position 13,483 of record SNQN01008407.1, on the reverse strand, counting down.
GCCACTGACTCGAACAATACAAATAGAGAATGACACTAGGGAGATGAATCACAACCAGTGAGATATGAATGGGTGCCATTATACTGTCACACATGTCACAAAATTGGACATGATTGTTCCAAGAAACAAAAACCTGCCCCAAAAGGAGCAGATGCAATACAACAGAAGAAAGTGACAAAAATATGGGTGCCTAAAGTGGTAGTGAAACCCTCTGAACCAGGTAAGGAAGAAATAGGGCAGGAGAATCAGCCCCCCCAAGAAGGTGAGTTTTCATGACCTCAACTACCACCCATACTCTGTGCCAGTTACTGATGATCAGGATGCCCTGGAGGAAGTGACCAGGAAATCAAAAAGGCCAAAGGTCTCTCTTTGGGGTACAATGGCAAAAACTTGGAAGACTTGTTGGAGGACAGCCCAGGGCTAAAGAACCAGATCGTGACAGAGCAGGGGAGACCCTACACAAAACCAATGATTATCATTAGCTGGAATGTGAGGGGCATGAATATGCCTCGAAAGGTGGATGATGTAAAAAGAATGATAGAACGACTAAAGCAGATGTAATAGGGCTTATGGAAACTCAAGTCAAGGATGGCAAAATGAAAAGCATCCAACAAAAGTTTGGTAATCACAGGCAATGGGTTAAGAATTCTACAGGGGACAACAAGGGAGAATCTGGTAGGCTGGAGAGGAGACACAGTCAAATTGCAGGTCCTTAATAGCCATGAGCAGTATATTCACTGTGATAGGGAGAATTTGAACCTCACTTACTCAACACAGTGCAGCTTGATCTATGGAGCAAACTCTTTAGAGGGCAGAATAGTCTGGAGAGGAGAGACACTTTCTTGCAGAACATTAGACCAGGTCCTTGGCTGTGTATGGGAGACTTCAACACTCTCCTTACCTTTGATGACAGGATAAATGGGCGACCAGTTACACCAGCAGAGATCAGGATTTTCATGAATGGATTGAAGATAGGGAGCTCTCCGTTTTGAGAACAAGAGGTACTTATTTCACCTGACTAACAAATCTAAGGGACAGGATTGCTAGTCGAATTGATTGGCGACTTGCAAATGAAACCTGGATGATAAACACCCTCAAGTGGAAGCCATCTATCTTACCCCTCCCTTTCAGACCACTGGGCAATATATATATTGTGGGCACCAAAACCTGTCAAAGGGAAACCTTTCAGGTTCATTAATGTCTTAGTAGATCATGATCAATTCCTGGGTATTGTTAGACACAATTGGCATAAGCAAACTCATGGGACCAAGATGGTACAAGTTTGGAAGAAGCTCAAGCAAGTAAGGTGGGCTCAAGCAATTGAATACCCAGTAATTCTCCAACATTCAAGAGAAAATTCATCAGGCTCAAAGTGATTTAGATGCTATACAAAACCACCAGTTGTATAGTCACCAGGATGCTCAGCTGCATGGTCAAGAGCTGCAGGCAATCAAAGAGCTGAGACACTGGCGGGGGTGCAAGAAAGTATCCTCAAACGGAAAGCTAGGGAAGAATGGGTTAAATTGGGTGACTCCAACACAAAGACTTCTATTCAGTTATGAAGCAGAGGCTGAACAGAAACAGAATTGATGCCATCATGACAGAGCAGGGGCATTTGGAGCAAAGCCCTAATGCAATACAGCAAGAAAGATTGAAATTCATAAGAGTTTGCTAGGCTCCAGAGCAGATAGTCTACCTCAGACCTCAGTACTGTGAGGAAAGGGCTCAACTTTACCACAGAGCAAGAGAAAGGCTTATAGGGCTCAAGTGACACCATAGAAATGGAGAAAAAGCTTGATTCTCTGACGACATTTAAGATCGCTCATCTTCGTCCTGATCTTCATTCTCTTCCCCTTCTGGCAAACTGCTACTGCGCCTACTATAGATAGGGGGAGCGCTGCTTGGGCAGGCCTGGCTCCCCTTGGGAGTCCTTATACCCTCGCTCCTGGACCATGGGTGGGACAATGGTAAGGCCGATATGAAATCCATTGATACACTTTCCCACGGCTTCTCACTCTCTGAGTCCCTTCCAATGAATAGAGTACTCCTTGTAGCTTGGAACCCCCTGCGACGGACCACCCTTTTGGCTTCAATAGACTCGTGTCCCTATCAAAAGATGTAACAACGGCCGTAGGTGCCCGACTCGCCCTTGTTGGATCCTCCGTGTCTCCATGTAGGGCTTCAACATGCTAACGTGGAACACCGGGTGTTCAGCTTGACTGGCAAGTCCACCTTATATGATACCTTCCCGACCTTCCCAATGACAGGGAACGGCCCTTCATATTTGCGCACTAGGCCCTTGTGCACCTTTCGGAAGGCTTTGAATTGTTGTGGAGCAACTTTACCATGACTAAGTCACCAACTTGATACTCGACCGGCCTTCGATGCTTGTCTGCCCATTTCTTCATCTTCTTTGTGGCCTTGCTCAAGTAGGTTTTTTGATGTCCAACTGTTGATCCCACTCCCTTGCGACCGATATGCACCCGGACTACTACCCTTGTAGCCTGTCGCAACAACTGATTGTGGTATCAAGGCTGTTGGCCCATGACAATCTCAAAAGGGCTTTGTTGCGTCGATTCAGACCGCTGCAAGTGATAAGAAAATTGAGCCACATCAATCAACTGGCCCAATTCCTTTGGTTGCACTCACAAAATGCCTCAAGTAGAGCTCCAACAAAGCATTCACCCTCTCAGTCTGCCCGTCAGTTTGTGGATGAAAGCTTGTTGAGAAGTGGAGGCCTGACCCAAAAGCTGGAACAACTCGGTCCAGAACTTGGCGCGAACCTTGGATCCGGTCACTATAGATGCGACGCCCGACTTTTTAGATAAGCTCATCTTAAACCCAAAACCGTCGTGTCTTCCCTTCCATGGCCATCTCCATTAGCGACTTGGCCATTGGATCTTGCTCTCCCTTCCTTGACCCGTTCAAGGAGGTCTAGCAATGCAACTCGTGCTAGCAAGTATGGCCTTGCGGCTCAAAGCATCGGCGACAACATTTACCTTGCCCGGCTGTACTCCATGGTGTAATCAAACTCAGCCAAAAAGTCTTGCCACCTTGCTTGCTTGGACTAAGCTTCTTCTGGTTTTGAAAATAACTCGTTGCAACATTGTCGGTCTGATAGTGTGAACCGACACCCAAACAAGTAGTGCCTCCAAATGCGTAAGCAATGAATCGGTCATCTCCTTGTCATGGACTGGGCTCTCCGTGTCATTCAGCTTCCGCGACTCATATGAACAGGATGTCCTCTTGCATAAGCACCCACCTATGGCAAAGTCTGATGCATCTGTATGCAGCCTCAATGCCTTTGAGTAGTCGGGTAAGGCTAGATCGGTGACAGCTCGCTTTAAGTCGTCAAATGCTCTTGACACTTCTCACTCCAATACCATTGCACCCTCTTCTTCAATAAGTCGGTCAATGCACTGCCCGTGCTGAGTCACTCCTTATGAACCGCCGATAATCGTGTGCAAGTCCAAGAAATGACCGTAGCTCCGACATCCTTGGTCTCACTCCACTCATTGATGGCCTGCACCTTGTCATGCTCCATCATGATCTTCCCTTGATGCGGTTCCCCAAGAAAGACACCTCCTCTTGTCCGAACGAGCACTTCTCCCTTTTCACATAGAGCTCATTCTCCCTCAAGCCCTGAACACCTTCTCAAATGTTCCACATGGTCTGTAGGTTGTCGCTATAGACTACCTTATCATCAAGGAATGGCGGCCGAAAGATCTTATTCATCAAAGTGCAGAATGTGGCCGGGAGAAGAGAATTGAGTACATTTCTACTATGCTATAGTATAGACTAAGGATGAAGGTAATGAAATAGAATAGAACAGAGACTTGAATGATCTCTTATGTCATTTGATCTATTGAGACTCTTTTACCAGATTTCAGTAAGAATCCAATCTTTCTACTAGCGAGAATGCGTGGAAGCCCTTTAGTGAAGATGTCGGCTATCTGATATCGGGACTGACGGGCTCGAACCCGCAACTTCCGCCTTGACAGGGCGGTGCTCTGACATTGAACTACAATCCCAGGAAAATGAGGTCTATAGCCTACAATTCTTATTTTTTTTCGATTTATTAGAACCATTTAGTTTCGCCGTGTTGTAACAGAAACACGAATGAGATACTATTATATATAATATAAAATTCCAGTATACTCATAGTATAGTAGGCTAATTCATGAATTGAATCAAATAGCCTTTTTCTTTTTAAAAGGGCGGTAGAGTCACGCTCTTGAAAGCCCTAAGAAAGAGGCTTAAGTGATCACTTCCAATCAGATCCGAAAAATGAGAAATAAATAAATAAATAAAAAGTAAGTGACCTGAATTGAATCATGACTATATAAGCTATTCTGATATTAAGATTCAATATAGATGAATCCTGGAAACGGACCTTTTCTTTCCTTGGACCGCGTAAGAATTCGTGTCCGATTGAATCTTCTGTTCCTGGATGCTCCATCAAAAAAAATCCATCGCTATTCCTTTCCTCCACCGAGAAAGGTTCATTCCAAATCACAAGACAATCTTTCCTTTTTTAATGCATTTTTCTTGTCGTTATGGTATGCAATGCAAGAGGCCGGAAATCTGGTTGTTTCTGATGATGAAAAGAGCTTTTATGTTATGTGAAATTTTGGAAAACCCTTAAAAGTAGGTAATGTTAGAAGACGACTGTCGGTATCTGCCTAACCTGCTTTAGCTGCAGCGCCTGCGGGGGAAAAGAATAGTTAGGGGGTGGTATCGTCTAACGTATAATAAGAGCATGTGCTTTCCAATTCTTAGACTTTGTTTTGACTTCGGTTGTTGCCCCTTGTTCGCGTGCTTTAGTGGGAGTCCGCTTCTACGCAGGAGGTATCCAATGTCCATGTCATCAAAATACCTTGAAGATTGACTTAAGTTAGCCCTTACTACTCCTTACCTTGGTAGGTCGCACCCTTTCTCACTCTATTTTGTAGGATACTCCTTTAATGACTTTTTTTTACCCTGCGCGTACTTAGTACGATTCCGATCTCTCATTCGGAGGTATGTAATCGCTAAAGCTTAAGGAATGAATCGTATCCGTGCAGATTGATTCAGTTCTTCTGGACGAACTTATAAAGAGGTTCGGGTAGCCCCAAGCTTGCTTGCATGAGGTATCCGCGTCCCTTCCTGATTCAGCGTAATCTTGCTCTAAACGTTCTGTCTTTGATCATCAATAAACGATTAGCTATGTACGCTAAGGAATTCCTTGCTTTAAAGCCTTAAATGCATATGACTTCTATTAGCAGCTAGCAGTTTATTCTCTTTACTTAGGAGTCAACTACCCTTATATTGTTTCATATGTAACTTGTTGTTTTATATGTAACTCCTTTATCTGTAGGTTGCTTGAACTTAGCTTTGGTAAAGCTAAGTTCGAGGAAGTTTTACTGGCTTAGCCGCTAGACTGAGGAACCGGCTAATAGCTTTATTAAGGATTAATGAGTGAAAAGCTAGTAAGGTTTGAAGAGCTTAGTTGCAAGACTCTGGAGAATAAGTTTCGCTTTACGACTGTTGCTACTGCTTTCCTTAAGTGAGTGAACCCCGGTGAACTCACGCTTTAGTTGTAAGCTTAGGATATAGAGAAACCTCCTGCTGCTAGGCTAAAGGCAAAGATCACAGCAGTACTTGCTAAAGTCCCCTATCCTGAACGTGTGCTATGTAGAAAGTAGTTAGCTGCTCCTCTGGCCTAGTTCATCCTAGTGCAGGCGAATCCCTCGACGTGATGTGAGATTTTGCTCAATCATCGAATGGGTTGATTAGAGCTAATCAATCCAATGGAACAGTACCGAGCTCCTTCTCGGCAAGGAAGGAGATCAGACACAGGCACCACCACCTCCTCAGCATTGGGCTCAACTTGTTGCAGGTACTCGTCTTACTTCTAAGGGTATTCGCTTCAATTTATAGCTCCTACTGTTAAAAATGCTACCCCTGTGGCTCAGCTGGAATGAAATTTAGAAGTTATCTGAATATTGGTTTAGAGCTGCTATTATGTACATTGTGGGTGACAACCCTTCAATTGGTGGGTGCTGTTTTGCGATTCATTGGTACTGAGTGGAAACATGTAAAGAAACTCGGGTTTTTCTGCATAATGATGGTTATTTTCTGATCCTATTTGACTCTATGAATGATAGAAATGATATTTTGTATGGAGACCCTATTCCTTAGCATATACTATACTAAGATCTTCGAACCTTTTTTAGTAAGCCTATCATTCTCAAACAAAGCTTGGACACCTTATTTTGATTTCCATAAGGAGGTACTTCAAATCATCCCTATTTGGGTGCGATTCCCTAATCTTCCCCTGAACTGCTGGAGTCCTAATTCTCTTAGCAAAATGGGAGTTTATTGGGTATTCCTCTCTTCTCTGATGAGTGCACCTCTAAACAGTTGCGAGTTTCTTTGTTTTGCTAGACTTCTGATTGAACTGGATGTGACAAAAGCTTTGCCTAAAACTGTTCAGCTATAAGATCCTTGTGGGAGGTTTATTCATCAGGAAGTGGTCTATGAGTGGCTTCCTCCATTCTGTTCTAAGTGTCAGCTTGCTGGACATGACTGTAATAAGCAATCTAAGAAGGCTGAATCCCAGAAACCTGGACCCCAACAACCTGGCAAAAACATGGATTCCTAAGACCAAGAAGAGTCCCCCTACTGAACCTGTTTCAGGCCCTAATGAAAAATCTACTTCACAACCTGTTGAGCAATCTTTGCAGGTTACTCAACAGCATCACATTGGGCAGGACAGAATCTTGCAAGCAGGATCCTGTGGTGGATCACACCACTAAGGAACTCTCTCTATTGCTTCCACCCCTTACCAATCTCCTCCCCCACTTACTCAGATGATGATGGTGGTTGGAAGTAGTTACTAGGAGGAAGGATAGAGGAAGAGAGTCATTTTTGCTGGTAGAAAAAGCAGACAGTTGACTTAAATCAGGGAGGAAGGGGTTATTTGGAGATAGACCTTGGGGGAATCCTTATCTCTCATGATTTTATCTTCTTGGAATGTGAGAAGTCTTAATGACCCTCAAAAATGTAGTGAAGTGAAGCAGTTTTGAGTATGAATAAAGTAGATGTTGTTGGTTTAGTTGAAACTAGAGTTAAGCTTCATAAAAGTCTAAAAATAAAGAAGAATTTTGCCCCTACTGGTGTTGGGTGTCTAATTCAACTTTCTCCCCTAGAGGCAGAGTGTGGATTGGTTGGAAACACCAACTTTATAACCTTGTTGTCCTACTTACCACTGAGCAACTTATTGATGTTAGGATTTCTGACAAAGCTGACAAGATAGTTTATATGTAACAGTGGTATATGGTCTGCACACTATTGAGGATAGGAACCACTCTGGAGTACTATTTCTCAATTGAATATTACCACTCATCCTTGGATTGGATTGTTCTAGGAAAATATGCCCTAAAACAGATCTAAGGCATTCTGGTATTCTAGATCTACTTACCTTTGGTTAAAACCTTCTTATTTAGCAGATAAAGCTAAATTCCTTATCTGTAGCTCTGCTGCTAAACCTGCTATTGTTCCTTTTGCTCCTGCAGTTCCTGTTGCTTATGCTGCTAAAGCATTTGTTGCTAAAATCCAAGATATGTCTTAAGATTTTTCCAATCACGTGCAAATTTGTTTTCAACTAAGACAACTAAAGCCTTACCGAATGGTAGTCGTAAAACCCAGGATATTCTACTTCTTGTTAGTCTTGGGTCTTTGTTTGAATCTTTTCACAACGTTGTTATCCCATGAAGACTAGCTAATCTGGCTGCATTATGTTGAACATGCTCTTCTATTCGTTCCACTCGAGTTGCCAGTCTAACTGAATTATCTAACGAGAACATAGTACTCATAATGTGAATGAATAAAGCTTCAAGTGTATGAGGACCAAACTGATCTAACAKTAGTTGTTCATCCAGAGTGAWTCAATGTTGAAGGTATGAGAATTCCTCCTYAGTCAAGCTCGAATCATGGATTCCTTCCCGTAGGAAACCATTAACAAATGGAAAGCAGAAAGGGATTAGCACAACCTTATCCTGCTCTTTTCTTAGTTTCCCATGTGGAAGAAGCATAAAAGTAGGTAGAAACTGTATAAGAGATGACGGATTATTGAGAACAAGCGACATTGATTTGTGCAAATGAGTTGACATCAAGCATAGTAGGGGTTGAACCTACACTCTTCCCAGGGTTAACCAATTAAAATGAAGATAYGCCTTTGATAAGGGTCTTGGATAAGATTGATATACTTCTCTAATGATCTGGTAAATCGTTTAGGGGTTTTAGCTCGATGAGTTTCTACTATCTTTGATGAGAATTYGAAATCATGTTTTTGCTATCTTGCCAAAAACCCTTTCTTAGTTCTTATTGGAGGAAGTGATCTCTCGATTAGGAAGAAGCTAGTATTGAACTAGTATACCTTAATGCAGCTATTGTTCCTYTTTGAAAGACAGAGTGATGAAACCAATGAAACAAACCATTTCCTGTTGCTATGTTTCGATAAGGTAGAATCGAAACCCTCTATAGGGATTCTACCGTTTTCTTGCTTGAATATAGGGTTTCCCAGTATGGGAGGGATGAAATGTTTCACATTTCAGGACCATCTTACGAAGGGAAATCAACTTGCATTGTTTTGCAGTATGGTATAGATGGTCCTGCTACCCCTCATACTCCTGCTTATGCTCTTTATTAAGAAAACCGTGCTATTGGCGGTAAAGCATACCTACTTTCAGGAAATGTTCAGAATAAWGAACTTACAATAGTGCAACGCCATAGAAGACTCGACCCATCTTATGAAATTCATTCAATGGGTCTAAAATTCTTAACATCACAAGCATTTGGAATTTTAGGCAACAAAGTCTCATCCCTTAAGCCTTACCCTATAGAGTGTCTGCTAAAGAAGATCTGTTCTCGTGTCTTATGAATGAATAGTCCTCCTTCTTCTGGGAGCGGGCAGTTGTGTTGTTGAGGTCTCTTCCTTCTTGTGACCCCTTATCGTCTCCTACCTTGGGGAGGTTTAGGAGAGCCGGCGACCTAATCCTTTGAATAGTTTAGAGCTGACGGTTTTCTAACTATCTCTTTATGAAGAGAGTCCAGACCCGGTTGTACTGCAGCTGACATATATGCCCATAATAAGCGGACCTGTAGAGTGGCCGGTAAAAGAAGAAAGATCGGTTGCTCTTGTTAGGATCGGACGTACCACGTACCTGCTGCTTTATGTTGCTCTTCTATCCTCTTGTTCCCGTACAGCTAAAACGAAACAAGCATAAGGGGCGCGCTAGCGCGAAGCTTATTTAGTTATAGAGGCGTTAGTCACCGCTATCTGGCGCATCCGTTTTGCTTGATCGGATCTTCACACGATAAACATAAGTAGTAAATGAACTACTAATACTTGAATGTTGTTACCATACCAATGACCTGTAGCCTCCGGCCGGGAATAAAAATTTTTTATGGGCCCCTTTAACAGGGGGGTTAAAAAGGTTTGCCCCCCTTCCTCCTTGCTGGATCAGACGATATCGAATCAACTATGACGGAATAAGCATGAAATAAGTGTCGTTAGTGTGTTCCTCTCTCGGAAATGAAAGCTCATGGTTTGGTGCTGAAGACCTTCCAATTGTTGAGGAGCCAGGAGCGTTTTAACAATATGAGCAATATCGGTCAGTAGCTACAGCTCATACGGTGGTTGAAGCCACTCTGGGAGACAATATTCTTGATTGTTCGAGGAGAAAGGCCTTGTTTAGCGATCTAGAGGGTATTGGATACTCGATCGTTCCTTGGCGCTGGTATAAACCTTCTATTTAAAGATTGGACCAGTATAAAAGGAGAATTCCTTATCTTAGCTCTCTGCTGTTGCTAAGCATACTAATCTAGTATAAAGAACCCCTTTCGGATCTCTTCCTAAGACAAAGTAATATCGGCTTGGGGTTCTTTTTCAAGGTCCGGAATTCCCAAATCAATCCTTTGCAGTTTCTTGTTCTTCTTCTTCCTGTTGTTTAAAGCCAGTACACGAGTGATGATCCTAGCGAGCAAGAAATAGCACTGTTCCGATGCTTTACCAATGAGTGAGAGCAGCTTCCTCACTTCATTTCTGTTTGGAGGCAAGCCATGTTGCATCCTTCAGACCCCGGGCCCTAACCTTACTGATATGCTTAACTTGAGTGAACAAGCATATAACGAGATAAGCATGTCGAAAAGAAAAAGAAAGAGAGATATAAGAGTATAATATCGAACAATAAGAAAGAGAGTAAGACACGAATGAAGCTAAAGCTCCTTGTGTTGCTATTCCGATACCGTGAATCAATTGTGAATCAATGGAAAACCTTTTTTCTTTTTTTGGCTAGATCTCCGCCGGATCAACTGTGCTTGAACTGGAAATGAGTGACTCTCGGTGAACCAATTGGCTTTCAAGATAGGATTTGCTTAGCTTTTTTCTTCCTGTCTTTTTCCGGACTTTTCGATGTATGCTTTCTATAGTAATTAGGCCTTTTTCAAGGACAAGGCCCGAAGCGAATCTTTTTCTTGAGAAGAGCAGTCTAGGTTTACCTTTGAATCTTTATCCATTGAAGAAGACTGACTTCAAGACTAAACTGCCCTTTCTTATTATAGTAAGTATACGGTTGCTTGAAGCCAATCCTCTAAATCGTCGGAGAAGGCGAAAAAGCGAGCCCCCAGGCAAATCAACTCTCTGTTACTCTTGTTTGGTCAAGCTCCCGTAGCATGACACATTCAGGGAAGTCAATCTAATGGGTCGACCCTAACCCTATAGCCAACTTTCTAAGCGCTTCCGCTTAAGAGAGACGAAGCCACGAAGGTAAAGAGCCTTCGAGACAGCCTGCATACCGCTATGACTTTCCCCAGTAGCCGTATCGACACGGCATCGCACAGTGCAATTCCCCGCCTGGAGTTACTGCTGTACGGAGTACTATCACATAAAAAGAGGAGATTCTTATAGTAGATCTTGGCAATTGCAAAGGAAAGCAGTTCAATTATATGGTTGTAATAATGGGACAGTTTGACTTGCTTTCTTCAGGCTTTTTCTTCTCTCAACTAGGCCACTTTCTGACTGCAGTACTGGCTGGGCGAGTAGGCACATGCAAGCAGTGCGATCAGTCCTAGGCCTGATCCTTTAGCGCGGTACTGACCAGCCAGTACCAGTCAGAAATGCCAAGTTGAAGAAGAAAAGCCTGAAGCAAGTCACTTCCTTATTACACAACATATCATATTGAACTTCTTTCCTTGCAATTGCAAGATCTACTATAAGAATTCTCTCTTTTTAGGAAGCATCGCAAGAAGCAGTACTCCAGGCTGGGAATGCACTGTGCGAGTGTCGATACGGCTACTGGGGAAAGTCATAGCGGTATGCCAGGCTGTCGAAGGCTCTTTACCTTCGTGCTTCGTCTCTCTTAAGGGAAGCGCTTGAAAGTTGGTCTAGGTTTAGGGTCCGCCCATAGATTGACTTCCTAAGTTCATCTACGGGAGCTTGACCAGGAACAAGATAACGAGAAGTGGATTTGCCCTGGGGGGCTCGCTTTTCTGCTTTTTCTTCCACGATTTAAGGATTGGCTCAAGCACCTATACTTACTAATAAATAAGAAAGGGGCAGGTTTTAGTCTTGAAGTCAGTCTTCTTCAATGGATAAGATTCAAAGGTACCTAGACTGGCTCTTTCTCAGAAAAAGATTCGCTTCGGGCCTTGTCTTGAAAAAGCCTATTACTATAAGAAAGCATACATCGAAAGAGTCCGGAAAAGAACAGGAAGAAAGAAAGCTAAGCAAATCTATCTTGAAGCAATTGGTTCACCCGAGAGTCACTCATTTCCAGTTCAAGCACAGTTGATCCAGGCGGAGATCTAGCCAAAAAGAAAAGGTTTTCCATTGATTCGACAATTGATTCACGGTATCGGATAAGCAACATCAAGGAGCTTTAGCTTCATTCGTGTCTTACTCTCTTTCTTTATTGTTCGTATTCATACTCTTATATCTCTCTTCTTTTTCTTTTCGTACTGCTTATCTCGTTTATATGCTTGTTTCACTCAAGTTAAGCATATCAGTAAGGTTAGGGCCGGGTTCTGAAGGAGCAACATCGGCTTGCTCAAACAGAATGAAGTGAGGAAGCTCTCTCACTCATGGTAAGCATCCGGGAACAGTGCTATTTCTTGCTCGCTAGGATCACTCACTCGTTGCTGGCTTTAACAACAGGAGAGAAGAACAATAAACGGCAAGGATTTGATGGGAATTCCGGACTTGAAAAGACCCAACCGATATACTTGTCTTGGGAGAGATCCGAAAGGGGTTTCTTATACTGATTAGATTATGCTTTAGCAACAGCAGGAGCTAGAGATAAGGAATTCTCCTTTATCTGGCCCAATCTAAATAAGAAGGTTTTAACCAACGCTAAGGAAGATCGAGTATCAAACCCTCTTAGATCTGCTAAACAACGCCTTTCTCCTCGAACAATTCAAGGAATATTGCTCTCCCAGAGTGGCTTCACCCACGTTTATGAGCTGTAGCTTTCTGACCGATATTGCCTCATATTGTTAAACGGCTCCTTGGCTCCTCAACAATTGGAAGGTCTTTCCTAGCTACCAGAACCATGAAGCTTCATGCCGAGAAGAGGAACTACACTAACGACACTTATTTAATGCTTATTCCTTCATAGTTGATTCGATATCGTTCGTGATCCTAGCAAGGGAGCACTACCCGTTAAAGCATATCCGGCCGGAAGCTACAGGTCATTGGTATCGAAGAACAACATTCAAGTATTAGTAGTTCATTACTGCTTATGTGTTATCGTGTGAGATCCTATCAAGCAAGAAACGGATGCGCGGTACTAACGCCTCTAATAACTAAATAAGCTTTCGCGCTAGCGCGCTCACCCTTATGCTTGTTTCGTTAGCTTACGGGAACAGAAGGAAGAAAGCAACATAAGCAGCAGGTACGTGGTCGTCCGATCCTAACAAGAGCAACCGATTTCTTTCTTTTTACCGGCACTCTACAGGGTCCGCTTTTATGGGCATATATAGTAGCTGCAGTAACAACCGGGTCTGGACTCTCTCATAAGAGATAGTAGAAAACCGTCGAGCTAAAACTATTCAAAGGTTTAGTCGCTCGGCTCTCCTAACCTCCAAGGTAGGAGACGATAAGGTACAAGAAGGAAGAGACCTCGAACAAAGACAACTGGCCCTCCCAGAAAAGAAGGGAGGATCTTTCATTCATAAGCACGAGAACAGATCTTCTTTAGCAGACACTCTATAGGGTAAGGCTTAAGGATGAGACTTTGTTGCCTAAAATTCCAAATGCTTGTGATGTTAAGAATTTTAGACCCATTGAATGAATTTCAAGATGGGTCGAGTCTTCTACGGCGTTGCACTATTGTAAGTTCTTTCCGAACATTTCCTGAAAGTAGGTATGCTTTACCGCCAATAGCACGGTTTTCTTATAAAGAGCATAAGCAGGAGTAATGAGGGGTCGCAGGACCATCTATTC
>SNQN01008406.1:14422-29280 GCA_008642245.1 Bassia scoparia | reverse complement strand
CAGTGCGGAGCTGGATTTCAAATATGGATATGCACCAATGCAACGAACAAACATTGGAATTACATCATCGGGGGTCATACCAAAATAACTAAAACAAATTAAAAACCCAAAGATTACTGAATGTCAATAATATGTTTACTTAAAAAAATGTTCATAGATATACAAATCTTAAAATAAATTAAATAAATATTAAGAAGAAACTATTACAATTGTTTCCTACGGAGTTTCTCATGTTGGGAAATCGTTAATACAAATTCGAGATTCCCAACTAACTTTTACAAAAAAAATTTTCTTTTTCTAGATTAAAGTTACCCAAAACTATCGTTTTCCACATTTTGATTCTCCCCAAAACTTATTTCGGATCTTCAAACTTATCTTTGACCAAAATTTCATCCCGGGAAATACTCATTCAAACACTTGCCCGTTGCAACCGGAAAGAAAGTAGGCAACTTAATTTCAGAGCAGTTACCGAGGCCATGGAGTTTAGATGCTTATTGTCTCAACAAGTTTTCATTAGGAAGCTTCATCAAAGTCATGACACTTACTAAAATCTTTCGTCACCTCGAATATCGACAATGAAAGTTCTCAAGTTGGGACCACCTCAAAGTAAATCAAATGGAGTATTTGTGGAAAGGATCACTGTGGATAAAATTGAGCAGTCGAAGTTAATTTTTTTGACTGTCAAAGAAGAAAAAAATTATTTCGAGGATTGAACCAAGCCATTGCAAACAAAGCAATTCTACTTACCTCCAACTAAATCGATTTTTCAAGTCTTGCAAATTGTAGATCAAAGCCCACACTTACAAAAAACTTCACTCGAAATGATGATGTAGTTTTTACCGGGGGTTTTGTTGTTTCCGGAAATCTCCTTTATTTTTGGGTTGATAGTTTGCTTCCATTCCTACTTAAAACTCTAACTATATTTATCCATAAATTTGAAGTTACTTGGACCATGAGGACTATCAATATCCCTCATCTCTCATTTTGTGCAAACTTTTCTTCGTCACATCAACCCATTATCATTGCATTTACAATGTTCTTGATCTCTTCTTTTGTATGCAAGTTCAATGAATTTGTTATCCAAAATATTCATCATCATGTGAGCAAAAATATATATATATTCTTGAATAGTTCCACTTTAAGATCTATCAGCAACCATTAGAGACCTCCCCAATTGAATCTAGTGAATCAGAAGATTTGAAGGATACAAGGTTAATGATATTCAAAAAATTGTGTGAAATGAGTGCCCAACGAGGTACCAGGGTCTACTTAGCCAAGTTTCCTGTTTATACCGAACCTGTTTCAACTTTCACCCAAGACAATGCCTAACTACACGTTCTTTTTGGACGTTATCTCGTAGGACTCTCTCCATCTTAGGTGAACCACCTATGACAGTTTAAGAAGGGGTGCTTTACACATCACCAAAAAGCCAAACACAATAACTTCGAAGGAAACTCATGATGGTTTAGGTGACAGGTTTTTTTGAATGTTATGCCTTCTAACATATCACATCATCGGATGAAAATTAGTAATCTTCCTTCTTAGGCCCGGTTCATGTTGGAGATTGACACATCAAATGCATAAGTCTTGGTCTAGACTCGGCTTTCCCTCATCTTCTTGATTATGATTGAGTGTCATCATCATTTGATGGAGAGGATTCTTGATGACTAAGATGGGGTCACCTTGTTTGAGGTTCTTCTTGATTGTGTTGATTTTTGGGTTGATTTTGTGGTTATTTGGGCACTTGCCCGGTTTTGAGGGATGGGAGTTGATTTGGTGCATTTGTTTGAGTTGGTTATAGATATATATGCTCCTTTGTTTTGAGTTAAGGAGAGTGTACTTCTGGACATTTGATGAAGATATTAGATTTTTTGGAAAAATAACTTGCAATGCTTGGAGTTTTGCTTGAATTGTTTCATCTTCATCTCAACTTCTAGAGAAGCCACAAAATAAAATCACAATAAGGACTATGTTGTCCTTTCTTATTAATAGTTATATTTATACTACTAATTTCACTAAATTTTACACAATTCTCTTTTAAAATTTCACAAAAATACCAATTAAGCATATATAAATATTATAATTACATAACATTAATTGGAAAACACTACTACACTAGCACTAAAAAAACCGAACAATTATTCTAAATTTCGAAACAAAAACAATACAGCAGCAATAAACAACAAAAAATTAGCATAACAAGTACACAACATGATTTCAATTAACAGAAGCACAAAGTATTCATTTAATTAAACAACAAAAAATTAGCAATTACACAATTAAAAGTGCGACATTACTGACTTTTGTGACAGATCCACCAACTGGCGACCACTTCCACGGCCCACCACGCTGCACCGCCTGCACCGCTGTACGACTTGCACTGCCTGCCCGCTGTTACGCCCTGGACGCCTACACGAACAGCCACGAAGCACCGACTTACGCCAAGTCGCCAACACGCAACACCAGCGCACCAACGTCAACGACCACCGTCCAAGCGTCACGACCACGGATGACGGACCACCGAGGCATTCGAAACAATTTGAGCTGAGGCTTGAGAGATATTGAATTTAGTGGAAGTCAATTGATTTTTTTTTGATTTTGAAATACTAGTCTGAGTTTTTTAGAGAGAGAGATGATAGTTTTGAGGAATAAAATTAAAAGTGTTCTTTTTTCCCTTCAAACGTGGACCTTCCTCATCTGTCAGTGTTAACTTTTTTTTAATTTTTTTTTTTAATCAAAGCTGATTTTTTTTTGGGATAAGGTATGCACGGTGCATACCCGCTGCAACTACATACCGCTTCCGCCACTTGGTATAAGTGTCGGTCCCTATGCCTTTATTTGCATGTGATTTGAGATTTATTATCAAAAAATTGTTGCAATAGAACCCTAAGTTAATCCAAAAGAAGCCCTTCCATCTGCTGATATCATTCTTTAGAATATCACTACTTTTATCTGCTTCTATTTTGATAGTTTTCCTTTCTTCGGGCATTAACCTGAGTGAGTCTGACCTGTGTATTACTTGTGGAAAATTCTCTCTCTCTCTCTCGATATTTTATAATGTGACAAGAAACTCCTATGAGATCTACATGTCTGTTTAGTCTTGAAAGATGAGATCTATGAGCTTGTTTGTCTTGAAAGCTGAATTCGTAAGAAGTAATAGTTGATTAAATAGTATTAGCCGATCAACATATTTTCTATTGATGTGCCGGTGGACTAACTATCTTATCATCCTTATTAGATGGTATTGCCATTTACACCAGATCCACATGGATTTCTGGAAATCATCATGGAGGTGAGGTGGAAGATTGACTCTTGTTTTTTTTAGGGAAGAACAAACCTTTGTTAATGAAGTTCCAATATACTCATATTATTTATGTATTTATTTAATCGTCTTGCAGGTACTACTTTATTTAAAGTACAAGGCTATTTGTTAGCATTAGTTTTCTTTGTTGTATGCTTTAGACCATCACGGTGTAGCTTATCTAGTTAAGGGTCATTATTATTGACGAAATGATATTTTTTTATTTAGTATGTATATACATATAATATGAACAAAATTGAACTTAATGATTATATAATATATATAATTGTATTAATTTGTCAATTTGTTGTAATTTTATTAGCATTTTTATGATGTTATTATTTTATTTTTTTCAGGAATATAAGCATTATGTATTTTTATATCCCATTATATAGTAGTAGTAAACATCTCTTGTTGTCTATCAATTGACACATTAGAAATCATATGATAATGAATTACACCTTTTCTTGTGGCAATTTGTTAATTGATGTAATAGCAATTCATATACAAATAATAATAGACTATTGGTGACAGTAAAAATCGTCACTAAATGATAAATAGTGTTGACTGCAATCGACGCTATTGTCTTAAAGGTGCTCAATCGTATTATATATTTGTGTCGATTGTAATTTGTGCAACAATCGACACGATAAGAACTGATTTCTGTAGCAATTGTTTTTACATCAACACTAGTTGATTATTATAATCGCTTCGATATGCTACGTAACGAGCCTCTTGTATTCGAAAAGGCTTTTGATACAGAAGGCTTTCGTGTGATTACAATCGCCACAAAAGGCCCTAATATCGCCACAAAACATTTTTTTTTTGTATGTAGCTGAAGGTGTTGTCAATGGAGGCTCGCATTTGGATCAGCAAGTTCAAACGTGTCGAAGTTTATGCTCGCTTACTGTCGACATAACTGAACTCTAGACGGGAATAACATTCATCTCCTCGCCTGGTTGCCAAAGCTCTTCAAGCTCTTCCAAGTAGGAATAGCAGAAGGAAGCTTCTCATGTGCGAGATCTAGAAAGCCTCGCCCATACCCAGGTCAATAAAAAGTGCAATGTTCCCAAGAATGGCATATATTCTTCAACGACACCTGGTACATAGAGAATGTATATTGATGTAAGACCAACGTCTAGATTTGGTTGCGAGCAGAGAAAGAGGAGATCAAGCGAAGTCTTGGACCTTTGATTATAAGTTTGTTCAGAAGGTTGCCACCCCTAGAAGGTCGTTTCCTAACAGCTCAAGGTTCACCCAGTTTGTTGAAATGCCAAGGGGATGATTGATTTTCAACCCAAATGTGTTCAAATGCAGACCATTGACAATTGTTACTAGAGATGGTCAAATATTGACTCTCTTCCACACGAATGCACTTCTTGGGGGAATTTTGAAACACTAAGTAGGTAACAACGCAAACTGTGCTCGACCCCGAGGCGTACCAACCTTGGACCATTCAATCCAGGCTGACAACCTCCACACAATCTTATTCACGAAGGGTAGTCCTATAAAATTCTACGAATTTAAGCTGGCTTCTCAAAACAAGCATTTACGATCTTTCAACTGAGAAAATAAGAGGTCGTTAGCTCTTGTACCTTTAAAATTTAAGGGAGGTTCTCTAAACGCAAGTCCTCTCGTCATTTGATTTCTCTGCTGCCGAGCATTTGAATACTTGAGTGTTAAGGGGGCTGTCAAAACCGAGACCGACTCCTGATCCGGCTCCGAAGAAAAGACCCTTGTTGGTGGAAACCCGGGGACAAAAAATACTGCAGATATCATCAAGTCGTGGCCACTGATCTTGAAGGTTGCTTACCTTTGGAACATTCTGCAAGATGTAATCGACGCAAGGGAAAAAGACGAGCGAAGAGGTCAATATCTACATGATTGAAGGAAACGAACCTCTTTTGACCCTTCATCTTATAACACTAATTCATCAGCAAGCCCGAAAACGGTTGCACTGCTGTATGGTATCATACGTTTCAATTCATCAGACATCGGATCTCAAAACGTGTTAATACCACACGAGGAAAGCATTCAAATCATTTGATTTCCCACCTTCGTCAGGGAAATCTCATATTGCCTATGCAAACGCCTCAAAGTGACCCATGATTTGTGACTGTTACAAGAGGGTCATTGTTCGAGAAGCTTAATGAAGGATGGAATGGCTCTACCCCTACCCTACAGGCAAAAACATCCAAATGTGCAAATGGAAAATCCTGAGCCACAGATCACAGCCAAAAGTCGTATGGTTGACCTTCCGATGACTGCTCTACTAAATTTTGAAGTTATGCGATGCAAATCTTTAGGTAGGGATGTGATATGTCGTTGCATTGGGAAAGAAATTCTGGAATTGTTTGTGATCCATTACATACTTAACAATCTTTGAGAAATTCCACTTAATGGTTTTTTAGGGTGAACCACAATCGAGCAGGTACCATGGAGATTACCTAGAAACGCGTCGTTTCGAACTTCTACTGAAATTCCCTCCATCGTTCTTTTTTACAGGAAAAAGGAAGCACATGGTTCAAAGACCCTAACTTGCAACTTTGTAGACGGGGATCCTGTCCCCATAGTAAGGCATCTGCAATAGATGGCCTCGAAGACAAGGTATTGGGACTCCTTTTTTGGCCAAGAAATCACCTCCAGCTGAAGTAAGAGGTTTTTCATGGTATAGTGACAAGGAAGGTCTCGGACCCTTACTACTGCTCATCACAACCAACCAAAGGCTTGGTTCTGGTTGCCACAAAAACCGTGAAAATAAACTACTCCAAAGGAAGGTCATCAGTTGCACATGGGCGAAGGAGCAATGCTTCAGAGGATTCTGAAATCGAACGAGTCTTAAGTCTAGTGTCGTAGAAGCCAGGATAGCAGTGTAGGAGGTGTCCTCTTGGTCTTGCACGAGCCTAGTATCCCCTTTCCCTTGTCAATCAAGTCTCTTCGGAGACAAAACTTATTTGTACTCCTTTAGATAGTTTTAGATAATATGTTCCTTTCTGGCTTAAACCTCTTTAACTTCTTATGATTGCTTTAATTCACAACTCAAAACAAAAAAAACACACAATGTGTTAATAAAGGCAATCGAGAGCGGCAAAAATAAAACTTCCGTCATCGAGCAAACAGAAAAGGATAACATTCTCCGACAACGACACGTGCGGAGAATACAAGTTGGTCTAACAGCTACTCCACAAGAAGGGATGAACTGGTCTGGCATTACTGAAAGAATCCAGGATGTTTTGTTCTGGTCCTATGAAGAATGCCAAGGATTGATCCGGACATCTCACAACATAGATTCCTCATAGACGGGGCTAAGCCAGTCAACAAAAGCCTCTTCCTTTGAAACCGGATGTTGCCCTAACATTCTGCAGGAAGTCAGGTCGATACACTCAACATTATGCAGGCTTCATTAAGGTCTCAAATTCCCTCAATGATATAGCAAATGTGGATACGTTCCAATACCTGAGGAAAGATGGATGAGTGCGAATGTGTGTTGACTTTTGTGACTTAAACAAGAAGGATGTCGTTCCCTCTTACCTAATAGCTCACTCTCATAGGAACAACAAACAATTCATGCCATGATCTCATTCGGATGGGTATGCGGGGTATAATCATGTCAAAATGGCAAGACAACATGGAAAAGGACAACCTTCACCACTTCGTGGCGGTTATATAGCTACACTTTGTATGCCTTTTGTTCAAAAATGTAAGCTGACACAATTGAACGAGCTGCCATTGCTCTGCTTCATTACATGATAGAAGATAGAGTCTATGTCGGACAATATTCGGATTTGTTTATGTCAAAGGACGCGAAGGACTACCGTTGCCATATGGAAAGGATCTTTAGAGACTCCGACAATTCAACATGCGTCTCAACCCATAAAGTGTGCATTCAGAGGTCACTATCAGGCTAGCTCCCTAGGTTTTTACACTCAGGCTCTCGAGGCAACGAGATCGATCCACAAAGATTAAAGCAATGATGTCACTTTAGGCCATCACAAAATGAAAAGGGGATCAGCGTTCTGTGGGTCACTCCGACTCAGCAGGTTCATTTCCAAGCTCACATGGTCTGTTAACCCATCTTCAAGAAAACTAAAGAAAGGGGATGATAATAGCCAACAAGCTTTCAACAGGATCAAGAAATACCTGACAGAATCCTCTTATTTTAGCTCCTGTCGGCCCTTGGCATCCGTTACGACTCTATCTTTCCAGTAACAGCACTGCCGTTGGAGCAATGCTCCGCTCAAGAAATGGACGGCAAGTGGAAAATGTTATCTACTACCTCAGCAAGAGTTCCTTCAACTAATAGGAACGACACACTGCCTAGAGGACTATGCTTTTGCTATATGTGGCAATCGCGAAAAGCTTTGACATTTTTATTAGCTCACACATACCATTACAACATCGTATTCAAAGGGTTAACCCCTCTAAAATTACCTCTTTGGAAAAGCTAACAGTCAACGACGATGTATTGATGGATGGTTATGCTCGCGAATTTGACTTAAGTTTGTGGCTAAAAAAGCCATCAAAGGTTAGTATTGTCTTCCGAATCCTTCCTGAGGACTATTGACATTCTAGAGAGGAACTCATGTATGCGAGGAAGGGATGTTGGTCATTA
The DNA here is from genome assembly GCA_008642245.1 of Bassia scoparia. NCBI lineage: Eukaryota > Viridiplantae > Streptophyta > Magnoliopsida > Caryophyllales > Amaranthaceae > Bassia > Bassia scoparia. The sequence continues at coordinate 21,367 of SNQN01008406.1, read as the reverse complement.
TACTTCGATGGTGCATCTAATCAAAAGGATGTGGAATTGAGTGCTTCAATTACCACAAGAGGAGGACACTTCCAATTCCGTTCAACTCATCTTCAACAGTCACTAACAATGTCCGCAGAATACGAGCATGTATTTCTGGGATTGCAGCCGCCGTTGCACTTCAGCGTTAAGAGATTGCGGGTATATGGTGTCTTCACTCATCATAATCAAATTTCAGGCCGATGGAAGTGTGTACGAAGTGAAAAGCTTGCTCCGTTATCAGTCTTCTGAGAACATTTGCATTCCAAGTAGACGAAGTCGAATACACTACCTACGACGCGAAGACAATCAATTCGCGATTGCACTTGCAACTCGATCCATAGTGCGAATTCGAGTTTAGTGACAAATGCGATTAGTCAGTTGAGCGAGAGAAGAACCAGCATACGTCTTCACTCTTAGCCGAAACAAACGAGGTGCCCAACTGATCTGGAAGAACCATGGTACAAAGGACATTCAAAACTACCTAGAAACTGGCAATAACCCCTCTAAGGCAACGAAAAAGCAAACAAACGAGCTCCGAGGGCGTCTTGCATCTTTAATTCCTACTTTGCAAGCACAAACTACATAGTAATTTACCCGTTTGCATCACTTCAAACAAGCAGGCTAATTTCACGATTCATGGAGCACATAAGCTCATATGATCGGGGATTTGTGGCACCCACTGAATAGCAGGTCTTGGACTTTATGATCATCAGTTGGGTTTCTTATATTAGCATAAGAACCATCACTTGCCCATTGCAAATGTAGAACACGTCGCGTACATGCGACACATGCCAATAATTTACATTACTCTCATGATCTGCACATTTCGTGGTTCCTCCGGTGTATCTCTTTCCCAATTTGTTAGTCGTTGATCTTTTGCTCTCTTTTATGTGGACAATCTCTCTACTATTAGCGAGAATTGAGATGTTGGCTCTCCTGTAATCATGGCAGGTACATAAAATATCTAATTACTTTGTGGCCTAGATTACTTCACAAAAGTGTGCAGTCTGACGACGAACGAGCTCCATTACTTGTGCATATATCATCTTCGCAGCTTAATAATCCCTCGATGAGAAGGAAGACAAACCAATATCATAGAACAACAATTTATATGCTCCCCTGCTTATGGGTCTCATTTGAGCGTATTAAGTTATTTAGAGTGAAGCTTAACCGTTACAGCTCCACTCTATCAAGACAGACGTGTCGGATCTTAAATTTGATAGAATATTAACATTTCTTTAGGTACACACAAGATAATTCTACCTTGCTCAGCCACGGACTATGCAAATTGGCCTAATCTGCGGAGACCTCGTTGTAGGTGTACAGATTCTAAAGTAAGAATCTCAAGAACAATTATGCTACATAGTGACTGTGGATTTATGCTAATCACTATGCGCCAATAAGAAGCTACACTTCCTCTATTGGGGTTAATAGCCCGACCTCTATTCGGAAATATTGTTGGAATGCATCAATTGTGCTTGCATCTTTGAATGCAATGTGATCTCTTCATACAGGAAAGTAATGTACAACAAGTGTAAAGTTTACATACAATTAGTCCATTGCAAAAACAAGATAATAAAAAAAAGTAATGATAAAGTTCTAAATAATATAACTGAACAACTTACTACACCAAAAACMAAATGATGTAGGTATCTTACAATAGGAAAAGAAGTGAAAGAAAATAAACATCGTACACAACAGGAAAATTATGTTAGGTATGATTAGGTCAGCTATTAGTTCACTTATGGATAAATTTTTGRAAAAATTCACAAAAATAATCCCATCTTTRAGGGTTCTTCCATAAATAATCCCAACTTGGGATTATTCCGGAATATTCCCAAYATTGGAGGTTTCCTTCCATTTTTGATCCCAATTACTTGCAACCTACTGTACTGGTTAAACCTTTTATTTCCTTTTTTTATTTAACCCTCTTCTCTCTCTCACCTCACCCATAATCCACCCTCTCCTCTCTCTCAACTCACGCACCACTCCACCAACCACCCTCTTCTCTCTCTCTCTCTCTCTCTCACCTCACCCACAATCCACCCTCTCCTCTCTCTCTCTCTCTCTCACCTTACGCACCACTCCACCAGCCACCCTCTAGCCACCACTATCACGCCTCCATCTTCTCTCTCACCTCACCTACTAGCCACCACTAACACGGCTCACTCTTCTCTCTCCTCTTTCTGATTTGCAGAGTGGGGGTTGATTTTGAGGGTGGGGGCTGATTTGTTGTGGGGGAGGAGGTTAGAGGGTGGTGGTTAAGTGGTTGGGTGTGTGGCAGTTCGTTTGGTGGTTGGTAACGTGTGTTAGGGGGACGAATTGAGGTGAGGTGAGCATGGCGAATTAAGGTGGCTTGGTGAGGTGAGGCGAGGTAGGTGTACGAATTGAGGGTGGCGGGTAAGGGTGGACAAATTCAGATGGGTTGGTGAGGTGAGGTGAGGTGAGGTGAGGTGAGGTGAGGTGAGGTGAGGGTGACGAATTCAGGTGGGTTAGTTGGTGAGGTGGGTGGACGAATTGAGATAATCAAATTATTTCACATTTTATAAAATAAATCAGCAAGATATCAATAAAAATCTTAAAATATTCAGAGAATTTTGCAATCAATGATTCCAAAAAAAAAAATAATGAGAACTTTTAAAATCTTACAAATAAAGCTTTCATTAAACATACAATCTAACATACAACAGAAAACAAAATGTTAGTGTAGAAAGAATGATAGGATTCAACCTCTTCAAAAATATTAGAGTGAGATGCACAGCTTAACGCTCATCATATAAAAAAAGAGTCCATACCCTTCACTCTAAAATCGACGACCAGAACTCAAATTTGTGCTGCAGGCGATGACTACAGCGGTGATTTGCAGCATGTTTTAACAGATATTGTTTTGTTAGAAAATCATAAACATAAAATAAAAACTAATTATGTATTGTAAAATTATATTTAACAACTACCTCAATTTCTAGAAAATAATAAAACAATTACAAAATCATGACTTCTAGTGGGTTTTATGGGGGGAGTTGACACAAAGTACAATTGGGGGTTTTGGAGGTTTTTGAGGCAGTGTTGCGTGGAGTAGGAAGTGTCACTGAGGAGGAGGAATTGTCGCGGAGAAGGAAGCGCCGGAGGCAGCAGCTGATATGGGCTGATATTGTAAAGAGATGGCGAAGATAGCGGGCATGGTTAGGCGTGAGTGGAGATGCAAAATTGGTTGTTGCTGCCAACCCACGCCCAATATGTAGACATTTGAGGAAAGAGATTTAAATGATAAATGAAACTTTTAAAGTGAATTGTGAAAATTTTGAGCGGTGATATCCCGGCTGCATCTTTTGACAATTTTCATTATTATTGAAGAATAATTGAAAGCAATTTTAAGTGATACAAATAAGCTGTTAGTCCACGTGTATTAATTTTCTTATGGCATCAATTGCTGATGGACTTAAAATAAATGCAAAAAGCATTTATTTTGCAGCGCTCCTTTCTCTGACCTGCCAGGCCAACCCTTGTTGAAGGTTAATGAAAATGTCATCTAGGGTTTGGACAAGTTTGTGGAAGAAGCAATCTTTCGCTAATTTCGATATCAAGGCCAACAAGGAGAAGACGCTTGCTGGATTGAGAAGGATGAGGTTGACCACTTGCGAATTTAGCTCTAAGAGAAGAAAAGAGTTGTGGGGAAATGATCAGTGTGTGACCAAGGAGTAAAGGATAGCCTTACAAGCTATGTCTTGTGGTCGAAATGGGGCTCACAGATGTAAGTTCTTTTTCCTGAATTTTCAAGAGAAATTTCAAGTGTTATTTCTCGCATATTTTTCATAGATCTAATTTAACTATAACTCTTAGGTGATGGGTGAATGATTGCATTACAAAAGCGAAGCGAAAAGCTAATCGCGAGCCAACATGAAAGGATTTACCTACGCGGAGTCTCTCGACGTACTTCATCAGCAAACCTAACGCCATAAAGGTGATGATCAAAGGCTACCTAACTTGGCATAACTTTAATGTAGTGAAGGTTGCCTATCGCGATCTTAAGCTATCCGACTACTAAAGAAGCACACTATCGGTGAAATGTAGCTAGTGTGCTAAGAAGGAGGAGAGCAAGTGGTTAAGTAGTGTCCAAGAAAGGAGAGCAGGCGATTGTGCAGATCACTATTGCTACCCAGGATCAAGTTGAAATGAAGGAGCGGTAGAGGCGAAATGTGAGTACGTCGTGGCCAACCTAGCACCATTTTCCGAGGAGCAGGAATGGAACTTAATGAGCTTAAGCAATCAGAAATTGAGCCTTGCCAAGGCCAGGAACTATGATGAAGATGAATGGAAGAGTGATGAAGGGCATGACATCTTTTCTTGCGAAAGACATATCCTTGCGGTTCTTTGAGAAAGGAGCTCGACTTGTTAAGGTTGTCGATATACTCACCAATGGCCTGCACTCCGGAGAACCCAAGGCCTCACACAGTGAAGGAATTGAAATACTTATCTAAACACTGACATCTCAATGATTGACCCAAGCTCAGGTTCTCTTTCCTCTGCGAGGCCAGCTCAAAATCCGTAACAGTAAATGAAGAAGAGAAAGAAGGTGATGGTAACAAAAGAAGGGAATAACTGAGAACGAGATGAGCAACAGTCGTCATTGTTGAAGATCCAACATGGTCTCAAGATTTCGGCCACCGCTGAAGTACTTCTTGCGTCTTGCACTCTGCCTAATGTCATTCAGCTTTGTTGCCCTAAAAGCGCAGTTAGGCGTGTCTTTTGCTGGGTTAATAACTTGAGGAGAGCCTTCATTACCTCATGAAGGAATGTCCTTATCTGCACTTATCTCTGACTTTTCCTCCCTTGTCCCTGCTTCAGGCTAGGAGTGTAAACACAATCTCGCTAAGTGTTGTATAAACACTACTTTGGTAAACACCACTTGCTAAGTCTGCTTTCGCGCATGGATGAGGAAGATTCTTCTCTATCGTAAGATTTAACTTATCATCCTTTCTATAACTTTACTTTTCGCAATGTCAACGTCATCGATTTATTATGTGCATATTGATTTCTTAAGTCCAACTTGCTTGCCCATGTAGTCCATGTGACTCACTTGTTCACATGGAGTACACATCCAACCTAAGTAGAAAAGACTGCGAGTGGAGCAATCAGAGTGCGATGTTCCTTCCTTTGAACGAAATGTCCAAGTTCATAGTTTTTAAGAATTGATTGACTTGAGGCCTAGTATTGGGGTCAAGTCAATCAATCATACTGATTTCCCTTAAACTTAGGGATTGAGTCAAGGAAGTTGCATATTTTTTATTTGCCAGATCTRAAGGTGATGGGAGTAGTGGTGTCCTTTGCCCTTCGGTGATCGTATCATCTTGAGTAGAAAACTTGTTCCTCACAAGGTTTTAGTGATATTCTTTCATTGTTGCGAGGTGCGACWCTATTTTGWTAGTTGTTACAAAATGATGAGCTTGCGTCTCGCATGATTCCCTTCTGTCTGTRAAGTGCAACTCAGTTTTGATAATTTTACAAAACGGTGACCTCGCGTCTCGCATGATGCCCTTGTGTCTGCGAAGTGCGACTCAGTTTTGATAATTTTACAAAATGGTGAGCTTGCGTCTCGCGGGCCTCCTTTGGCCTTTAATGGGATATAGATCTTTGCATGAACTATAATTAAAGAGAGGGGTGTGTCTTGCCCTTCGCAGGTATCCAGGGACGTTTACCCTTCGTAGGTGTCCAGAGACGTTTGCCCATCACCTATATCCAGGGTCATTTACCCGTCGCATGTTTATTAGTTCAATTTTTCTAACTCTTTGTTAAGTTTAAACTTCTAAATACATAACTTGGCGTTGAAAATTTAGCAACTTCCTTAGTTAGCGTTTCGCAACTACTTATCGATATTATCCCGTTTTGGGATACGTCATGAGTTTAGTTATCCATTTTGAATTACCCTCTATGACTAAGAGGGGAGTTTCCCCTGAAAAGATAAACACAATATGGAAGTTCAAAGTATTGAAGGCTTTCATTCAATCTTGTTAACTCCAATTTTTACAAGTTATGAGCGTCTTTAGGTCGACTCAAACTTTACATTGCTAGTGCACGTTTAGCAACTCGGCTCAGAATGACCGCCATCAGGTCGACTCGATTTAGGTAATGTTGTCCAAACAGTATTTTTTGAGGTTGTCGGTGTTCCATGGGTGAGATAGACGTTGACCATTGCCATCTTCCAACTTAAATGTGTCGTCCCTCAGTACTTCACAAATCTTATACGACCCTTCCCAATTCGGAGTCAGCTTTCCATTCTCCTTTGCTCTTCTAGTGGACTCCATTTTCCTTAATACTAAGTTTCCCAATTGAAGAGTTCTATGGTTGACTCGCTTGTTGTAATCCTTGGACATCCTTAGCTTATAGTTTTGTTGGTGTAGTAGTGCATTACCCCGAATTTCAAGAATGAGGTCGAGGTTGTACTTCATGGCCTTGAAATTCCCTTCTTCCGGGTATATCATGACTCTTAGAGTTAGCTCATACATTTCAATTRGAAACACAACATCTGAGCCAAAGACAAGGGTGAATGGTGTCTCTCCCGTTGAATTCTTGAAAGTTGTCCGAATCGACCATAGCACGTTGTATAACTCATCCACCTATAGACCCTTAGCATCGTCTAACTTCTTCTTCAACCCGTTGTTGACGACCTTGTTGAAAGACTCAGCTTGTCCATTTTCCTGGGGATGGGCTATAGAGGCAAAGTGAGYCGTGATGCCTGGATCCTAACTAATTTTAGGATATTGATATCGAATTGTGGACCATTAACAAAGACTATTSAGTACCGCACTCCGTAGCGAGTGGTGATGTTCCTTTGGAGAAACATTGGATGTTTGGCACTTTGATGTTTCTCATGGGGTGTGCTTCCACCCACATGGTGAAATAATCTACTGCCACGATCAAGAACTT
>SNQN01008404.1:0-29284 GCA_008642245.1 Bassia scoparia | reverse complement strand
CCTTTATTGTTTCTTTTCTGAAGAATGGTTCAATATTTTTGTTTCCGACTAATGGTACCAAGTTGCTCCTTCAGCAAACTTAGAACAATTGTTTGAGCGAAAACATATCGCTTCAAGATAAATACGGAGTACATGTGTTGTGCAAAGGAATGTTCATCCAGCACCAAAATGCACAACCAACAATAACGGGAACTGTTAAGCTTGTTACAGCATAATTGACAAACTTTACGTTGAAAAATAGTCTATGATTAAAAAATCATAGCAGCCATGCAAGATAGATAAACTGATAAAGTCAAATTCGAGAGCAAACTTTAAGATTCCATATACAAAATAATAAGATTAACATTTATGTCATCAGATTGAAATTGCCAAGAATAAAATATGTCTAATAAAGCAGCTTACATATGTACCAGTTCTTAATGGGGGAGAAAAAACACTGTATATCATACAAGATTCCAGCATTTAAGCCAATTTAACATTACATCAATGAAATAGACATTCAAGCTGTTAAATTCGTATTATGATAAAATTTGAAAAATTCACTTACAGGAGGTTGCCGTCAGGTAACATCTCCTTGAAAATATCAAAATCCACAATATTAAGAGATTGCAAACAATACATAATGTTTACATGACAAACGTAAAATATGTCAATTAGAAAAACGAGCCAAACTCCTAATCATTGCGTTCAACTCTCCCTATCAAATTGACAGCACTGAAATAAAATTTTCAATCCAAAAGGTGGAATCAGATTCGAAAGAAAACCCTAATTTAATTCCAAAAATGTTGAGCTATTCTCGATTTTACTCAAATTAATTGATGAATCTTCAATCAAATTGACAACTGATAAAATAACAAAATCTAATTGAAAAGAAAAATAAACTTACAAAAACCTTCTTCTCTAAGCTCGCGAAGGAAGTTGCCCCAATCCCTTCTCTTTGATGCTTTGAGTGAGTTTCACTACAATCGACGCCATTATTTTTGATTTGATTTTTCTCTCTCTCAACAGAAACGACTGTTTTTCCTCCATTTGTCTGGTAAGTTCCAGCCCATTTTTGTAGTGTGGGCCTAACAATTTCACTGACCAGCCCAAATTAATTTCAGAAGTGTTGCATGTGAAATTTAACATTACATTTTTTAAGGTCATCATATTACTTCCTCGGAGTTTCCTCCATATCATACTAGTTTTATGTGCACGCGATGCCGTGCTAAACCACGAAAATCGCAATTAATTGAAAATAATTATATAATATTTATCTCCATTAAAATGATAAAGACAATAGTTATTGCTATTATTTATTTCTTCGAAATAGCTTATTAAACAAATAATTTTTTTGAATTTAATTATTTTGTAAATAATTTTGACTTGAATTCAAAATAATATTCTCATCATGTTAATTTCAATTTGTTAATATGTTGAATTGATAATTGAGTTTAGTCACGTCATAAATGTATTGTCAACTTTATTATAGAACAGATGAAGTTTTAATAGAATAGAAAAGGAGTACTTTAACAACATCAATTTTATAACTTTTTTTAGTTAAGGGTATTTATAGTCTTTTAGGCACATCAATTTATTAAGGAGGTATTAACGTATTTTAAGAGGGGACATCATCTTCCTCCCCCTTCCCCTTATTAATAGAGATTACGGAGTATCTTAACGATTTAACATAAAATAGAAATGGAAAAATGTCCAATGGTTGCAGCAATAAGGATGCAAATGGAGTTACCAACTCTTCGGGTTTGCTCAAATAGAATTTAATTATCAATATTTGCTAATCATAGTATTTCAAGGTTGAGAATTCGGACAAAATCGCAGCGGCGTCAATCGATATTTTATCATATGTCCTCAACAATGCTTATTTATGCAAAAAATTTTCTTATTAGCTCTTAACACAACTTAAGCTTTATATTTATCAATCCATTTTTCAATTATTTTTTTAGATCATTTTGCATGTATTATTATGTTGTTTCGTGAATGCTAGATTTTCTTATTTTTCTAACTTTTTACAATTAGGTTCTTGTCTTGAGAAAAATCTATAAATAGGAGTTATTACTCCATTAAAACCGCAAATTATTCGTGTGGACCCCCCGGTCACCCCGGTTCCATCTATAAATGATGGACCCCCACCCCAAGCGCCGCCCGCATACCGGCCATGACAAGAGGCAAGGCCCAATAATCTGTTGTGCATTGACCCAAGAGGCCCGCATACCTCTTTTTCCTTTTATTTTGAAATTGTATGCTTTTACCATTCTCTCGACATGCAAAATTTCAGATTTATTCCCCCAAAAAACAGCTAAATTCTCACTTTCTCTCTCTTCATTTTTGGTTCTCACTTTGTTCGAAGAAACTTGAAGGTATTTTCTACAATTCCAATTTTATGTTTTTTTAGAGAATCTATTTTTAGTTTCATTTGATTTTACTAACAATATTTTGTTCCATTTGTAGGAAAGATATAAGAGCTTAAATTCTATTTTGTTTGGAGTTTTGAGACTTAAGAGATAGAACAAGTAAGTGAAATTTTCTTTGATTAGTTGTTTGAATTTTTCGTTTGTTAGTAATTTGTTGAACATCTTGGATGCTTGTTCGTAAATTTTTTGCTGTTTTTGTTGGCGAGTGTGATTTGAGCGAAGGACTGTTTTGTGCTTGTTTCCTTTCAGTTTGCTTGTGATTAGATCTTACTTCTTTTTTGGTATGACTATCTATTGTGATAGAATTATTTCTTGTGAAAGTAGAACAAGTTTTACGACAGAAAAGACCTTAATTCGTATTTTTACTGTTTTAGTTGTTCATAATTTTCATAATGATGTTCAAATTGTGATTGCATGAATGTGTTTTTGTTCTAATTGTTGGATTCAGTTCCTGTAATTGGAATCCATCGATTCTAATTTCTAATTTATAATGATGTTCAAAATTTTTGAATAACGATTGTATCAAATTTTGATACTTGCATTTTTTGAACTGAAACAACGAATTTCGAAATGTTACGATAATGATGTTTAAATTTCTTGATTGCATTCAATTAAAGAGGCAAGGAGAAAGGCTTTAATATGAAAACATATGAATTATTTTTAAAGTCCTGAAAAGTATAATAGCAGCTTTTTGTTTCCTTGTATAAATTGGTTGATATTTTTTTTAAAGTTGATAATTTCCCTTACGAAGTGAATATTTACCTTATGAAGTTGGAATATTTCTACAGGATCATATAACATGGATATTAAGATGGTAAAGATGGTGCAAAGAAGAAAGAGATGGTTTCTTAAGAGGTTATTTTTAAATGAGTATTGTACTTAAAAAATTTCACTACTAACCTATTTAGTAGATATCACTAATCACATTTCATTTAATTTTGTAGGAAAACATGGAAAAAACCCCAAAAAACTTTGGCCAGAACAATTTCAAAAGGAATTTTAATGAGAACAGAAAGGGTAAAGTAGAAAATAAAAATTCCATCTTCCAAAGTGTTAAAAGTTCTAGATTAAATGCAGAAGGAAGGAATATTGTAAGTGGAATTAAATAAAGAGACTTTTAGCAAAGCAGATAGATGTTTATTGGGATTGATTGTCTTGAAATATTGTTGTTAGAGTGAATTCTTCATAATGGTTGGTATTATTGCTAAGCAGCATGTAGATATTCGTCTACTTAACATGATCTTATATTATGGCATTAATTTGCATTTTTGTAATGTATAATTATTGCTTTGTTACACTTATTGGATAATAAAAAGCATTAATTCGCCTTACTTGATGATCTAATCATAATGTGTTTTTTATTATACTATGAGTAATATAGGATGTCACTTGCTTAGTGTGTATGAACCGTTCACTATGCAGCTTTATACTAGCATTGATTTGTTCTTGCTTATTTTATTTTTGCCAATTAGAAACTTACTATAAATATTTTTATTATTCTGTACAACGTGTAGAAAAATCAACTGAAAATGATTGATGATACCGAAAGTGATGATGTTGTTAACATCAATGTGAAGTGATTTATGTTGAAAAACCAATTGGTGTGATGAGGTTGAAAAATCATTGGCACCATATGGAGACATTCAATGGATTGAATATTGGACTTGCCAATTCTCAAATCTAATCAGGTAATTTAGATAGATTGTTTAGACTTGTTAATTCATAGTACAATAATTACTTATTACACATACTGTTGATTTAATTTTTGGGTTCATTTACAGGAAGTTGTTCTTGTTCTAAGCTCAGAGTTCGTTACTGCAGTGGAATTGACTAATTACTTCTGTGGTAATCAACAGCAAGGTGAAGTTATGAATGATGCAAGAAGTAAGAAGAATAATGGAGTTGATGTAAAAATTAAGAAGAGTGAATAGGAATGCAAAATGTTGAATTTGTATATGGAAAAGTTGAATATCTGAGTAGAGACATAGAATTATATTAAATGAATGTTCAACTTTTTTAATGTTTACCTTGTCAACTTGAACAATATTATTAGTTTTGGATGGCAGTTTTTTATGTCTCTTTTTTTTCGGAGTTACGTTATTGTTTTCAAATTATTGATCCAATTATTGGTTGAAAATTATATTTGAGAATCATGCTAGAAATACCAAAAAATAATGAATATTTCATTCAAAACGTTGAACATTTGATTATTGAAAATTTAATATTTACACAGAAATTACTTTGTTAATGAACATTCAAATTACATTGTTTCATATTCAATGGTATTCTTATCGAAATAAGCAGAGTTGAATATTGAATGTAAAATGTTGAATTTTTGGTATATGAAGTTGAATATTTAGTACAGCTCGTTTCTGTTGGTGAACAGCCACACCATTAAAATGGTGTGGCTGACAATCCCATACATTTAAAGGAAAAATTGCGTCAATAGACTACCCACGGTTTGACTTTTTTAAAAAATCTCTTCTCTTTTTTTTTACTTCATAATATCCCTTTCAGAGTTAGATAGTTCATTCTAGTTTGCCTGTTAGATTGTAGGGTTAAAGAAGACATCAATAGAGTACTGAGTACAGAATATAATTCTTCCTTTTGATCCAAAMCAAGCGAACTAAGGCACTTGCTTGGCCAACATAAGTTTCAAATTTKGTTTCCATTAAATGCACGAAAGCGTAACTTGTTCTAAGGAAAGAGGTATAGTGGGGACCGTGATGCTCTTTTAGTCATATAGGCAGTGTGGACTGTGGAGGATGGAGTTGTAGTGCTTAGGTGCAAAAGAACTGTATTATATATTGGAACTCTTCATGGGGATGGTGGGATTATTATTGGTGCATACTTCTTTATCACAAATTCACAACTTCTTATTTAATTCTATCTGTCTTTCGGGTTGGTTATCCAGGAAATAATTTTTGCTTCATATAGTATACCACTAGACCTTACTATCCAATACATGTAGTTGAGATGTGAGACCTTTGCTTGCATTGTTACTACTTACTATTGTAGTAACCTTCTCATGATATTGCTTCGTTCCTCTGGTAAGCTCACTCAGCTGTATGAGTGTATGGCACTTGCCTGATGCAGCAATAAGTGATTTGTTTCTGGTATTTTGATGACCTATAATAAATTGACAGTTGTACATAGAAACCCCCCTCGATCTACTAGCTTTTCATATGAGCTTGGGGGATGCTGATCTTAGAGTTTTGACAACATGATTCTTGCTTGTTTTGTCAATGAGTTGCACTCAAAGCTATTTGATTCCTCCTATTTGTTCAGGCCAAACCAAAAATCCACAATCTGGGCGGTAAGGTTGTCGGCATCGATCCAATTTGGAAAAAGTATTGATGAGAATCTGAATGCTCAAATGTTAGTCCTTTACCTTATCTCCTTATGCTTCTAGTGTCACTCCTTGTGTAGAAATGTGACCATCCCTACTCAACTACCGAGCTTTTTGATGCTGTGGCTTACTACATTATAAACGACAAGATATTCATTACTGTGGATTGTCAACATATACGCCTTGGCTAAATCTCAATTCTCACTTGATCTTAATGTGCATTTTGGGGATTTGATTGATATAAGCAGGAAACGATCAAACCTGACCTGTGCATGTTTGATTTTGATTGTCTTCCTATAAATATGATTATTAGATAATTCTGCATACAAGTTCTAGGTTGTATGCATCTATGTTGTAGTTGTTATCTAAGCTCAGGCTTCTTCTTCCCAGTGTGGAAGCATATCACACCCTAAGCTTGTGTATTAGTCTTCAGGATAACAATTCTACTTTTAACCTCGTATTTTATCCTCCTAGGTTAGAATTGCATTACCATCCAATTACCACTTACAAGCAGTGGATTAATTAATGAGAATGTAAATTTTTAGCAGCAATATAACACTCTTGGATATATTTATATTTGCTTCCATGGAAATACACGATATTCATAACAAAGAAACTATAGGATGTCAATTGTAAATCACATTAATCATGAACATTACACGTTCACCTTGTATTCCCGTCAGATTGAACTTGTTAAAGGTTGTTTTGGCAATTTCTTGCTGTAATGATCATGGAAGCTCAAGTCTCATCCTAATGCGATATTATTTTTTTTCAGCGAAGACATCAGGTGTTGGTAGAGATACGCAAGTTAAACCCGTTACAATGCTTCTCAGGCACCCAACCGCCCCCTGAATAAATGTGCTTGTGCCCATTGTTGGGCTCGGACATCATATAAGCTGATCCAACTAGGGATTGAGAGTTAGTTCTGGTCCATACTTTTCTAAAAATGTCATCTGGATGGATAGATATGTAACATCGTGATTGTGTTTATGTCATGAAGTCTTAGTGGTTAATAATTGATTCGCATGCATGCTTTCTAGTAAGCCTGAGCCCAAGCAATAACGGGACTTAGAATAGCATCACAAGCAAGCTGATGAAATGACTGTCTCTGTAGCCGAGAAAAGTGATGAAAAAAATATGGTTTAGCCACTCGAAACTTGTAAGGCAGAGTTTCATATACGAGCACCTCTACTTCCACTGGGACAAGACGAACTCCGACTAGACCAGCCATGCAACCGGCCAGAGCTAAATTGTATGTTATGCACTCTTTGATATTTCAGTTGGTTAGACGGTACATATTCACGCAACTAAGGCTCAATACATTTCGTGAATTAATTAAGCGGCCCTTTTAACATTCTCTTCACAATTTTGCAAAGCAAGTGTATGTTGGTCCGGATATCATAAGAGGCGTATTAACTAAGCCTATAAGTTTGACACTTGGTAAATATGTGTTTCTCGTAAAGCGTTTCTGATTTGTTTATCTTTAACTCTTTTCCCCCACCTCCAATTGTAGCGCAATCGATCTCTTCTTTCTGTTGATCTGTAGACCTATGTTAAATACAGTGTTCTTTTACAACGTTGTTATGGACCTCAATTGAATTGGCATGTATTGCCATCTTTGTTCCTTTCTGTCTAGTGTAGTATTGAGATCAGGTGAAAGTAATCATCCATGGATATTTATTGTGAGGTCCAGCACCGATAACTGAAAACTAAGACCTATGATGTCACGGGGTCTGCATTATGGCTTGCATGACACGGCGGTTTGATCCCTGTCTCATCATTTTGTTTTAATGTGTCTTAACTCGATCCTCACTGATACGAACAGTGTTGAGAAAACGAAGACTAGTTTGGAGGGGGTTTATACCCTTCTTGTCACACCTAAGCAATTTATTGAATGTAATGCAGACAGCATGCAGTAGATTGTATAAGATCACAAGTTTTGCCCCAATTTGCTATGTATTAAATATTTAATGCTGTATAGGTTGTTGCTAGAATAGCAGATTTCGTCACACAAAATCTCCTATAAAGGTAACAAACACCATTGCATAAATGGTAATCCCTGACATTCTATCAACGATCATGTGGTCACCACGAAGAGTCAGTAGTAATGGCCTTGCAAGTAAGTGCCAGACTTCTCACCGTGGTGCTCAGACGAGCAGCCACTTGATTGTTTTCATCACAATACTGTAAGTCAATTGCGATCCATACTTTGTAATTTAAGCGTTTCCCTCCTCTGGCCCATTACGTTAGAACCCTTTCTCCAACCATAAAAATATGGGATGTTGCTCCTATCTCAATTCCGTAGACTTTTACCTGCGATCCTTATATAACTTCTCTCCTCAGTGCTAGCCTCGTGATTTTAGCAACTCTTTTCCCAATTCTCTTGTAGCTGCAATATAGTCAGACAGCAAGACCTGGCTCCCGGCGTTGTAGTTCAAGCTCAAACCTAAAAATAGTGTTCGCCGCAATCTCTGGTCACTTGAAGATTCTTGAAGTTCCTACAAGATGCCAGAAGGGAGCCCCGCATCAGATCGCCAGTCGCTTCGAAAGGCATTAGTCATTTATCATTTCATATGGCGATTCGTTGAATCAATCTCTGCACGGCCAAGGATGTCCACCAAGCAAGAGTAATGTGGAGCACTTTGTGATATGTTGTGTTTCTTCACCATCTGATCGAAGTGTTTTCGTCCCTCTTCAACTAGTCCCATATGCCCGCAAGCAGATAACACTGAAAGATAGGTCACTTCATTTGGGACCAAACCCATCTGCTGCATCTTCTCAAATAGGYCAAGATTGAGGAAGTTTTCACAAAATATTGGGTTACATATCTGGGGCTCAAATTTGAAATATCTCGTTAAAATCAGAACAAACTCTATTGCTAGYTAATCTACATGGCTTCATGTTTATTTAGCGACAAATGACCTTTTATAATCAACTTTTTGCCGGAACTAACATATTAATCTTTTTGGCATTTAATAACCTTTTTTTTTGTTTTTGCAAGATCAAACCTTGAAACTAATTTTTTGACATTAATTCTCATTTTTAGATGTTAATCATTGTGTCTTTTACGTCCAACCCTTACTTAAAATGTTGAACGCTTTAACAAACTCTTCTAGTCTAATTTTATTGTCGAAATTTAGCTTTTAGGTCTGATCTCACAAAATTAATTTTATTTATGCCTTTTATATACCATTTTCTTAAAAGGTTTTTTTATTGTAAATTTTTTTTTTTTTAAAAAAAATTGCATAGAAAATGTTGTTTCTCACAAATTTTGGAAGTTTAAAACACAACATAAATGTTATGATCAAGTGTTGGGCCAACCAATATTAAAACGGGCCTTAACCCAAACATTTCATCATATTTGATTAATTTTTGTTTTTTTCCAAAATTCACAATTATTTCTCTCTCCTCTACAWCTTTCTCTCTCCTCTTGCATCTTCTTCAATCTTCATCATTTTCGTGTAAGAAGATCGAGTAAAAATGGCGTTGAGCTTGCTCAGAACGCTATCAAAGTCAACAGCTTTGCTATCGAATTCCAGAAGCTTCTGCATCGTTAGCACTGAGGTCGTCACCTCCCACACTGATAAATGGATGCAGGTAATTTTGTTGTTCAAATTAACGACTTTAAATTTGTTTGTTTCATGATTCAATCGTATTTCTAATCATTATTAGATCTGAATTTGTTGTTGCGCGTTTGAATTTTTTGTGGTTTCGCCAATTTTGTGGTGTGATTTTGGTCTTCGTCAATTAATCTTGGTTATGTTTAGGGTTATGAATTTGATGTGTGCTTCTGTTGTTGAGAACAAATGTTTATGTGGAAAAATCACCATTGCAGTGATTGATTCAAACTTGATGAATATTAGTGTAGCATTTTGAGAGAATTTGTTTTCGTGAGAGATGAAAAGAAGGAACTGATTTCATTGAATTAATGACAATCATACAAGTACAGATATATATAGCTTGAAATGACTAGATGATTCTAGAAGCTAGTATGGGGAGCTGAGAGTTGATAGCAGAATTCTGTTATGGCTGTAACAAACTTCTGCTTTGCGGAGCATCACATTGCCTTGGCGTCAGTCAAGAGTATCTGTTGTTTTGGCAGTAGGAATATGTATGCTCCTCAACATTATGTTTTTTTAGGCTTTATCTTGTTGAATTCTGGATTCAGCTGTTTATGTTTAATTTTGCCTCATTGATTGTATTTCCAGCCTTAATTCGACAAACTATAGCAATATTAGGAATTAGGGTCATGAATTCAAACCATGCATTCTTGGTGAGAGAAAGTGAATGTTTTAATTTTGGTTTGCGTCGTTATTGTGTGGCCATGGTGCTTTATTCTTAGGATAAGTGAGTGGGGTGATGGGAATGCTTAATCGGAAACAACATCCCTTTTTTGTTTGTTTTAAAGGTTTCAGTATTATTGAGTGGCATGTGATAGCCTGTCAAATTCTTTCTTAATTGTCACCATGGTAAAAGCTGGAATATAATATGGTTGGACTGAAATCCACCAAATTCTCGTTTCTGCGTTTCCCTGCTTATAATGCTCCTCTTGTTCGGGAAATATAATTAATCGTCTAAAAGGGAAGGGTGAAATTGGGAGACTGTGTATGACAAAATCTCGCTAACTCAATCTACAATCCTCAACCAATCCTTTATATCATCATTTAGTCCGAATATTTCCCTGAACAAAAGCATCTTCCACTATTGGATATCGTTATGATTTGAGTTATGTATTTTAATTAAGGTTTCATACATGGTGGATGCCGTTGGGGGAGGCTGAGTTAGTATATGGCTGATGATGATCATGCGACGTGCTATCGGTGATGGATTTTGCGGGCTTGGCTAGTTAGGAGTATATGTGCAAAGACAGATATAATTGATAAGCCATTGTTGCTGTCAATAAGTATGCCTACCTTGCATTGAATGTTTTTCTTCTGGAGGTCTATAGGTTAATAAGACTAACTTCAAAATGATCTTATAAATATCTTGTGATTAGCATCTTAACCACTCTTGTATAGTGTGTTGTATAAGACTAAATGTCGAAGCACTATGTTGGATTATGGAATTTTTTATTATATTGTAATAAGAGTCTTGTATTATACAAGACTTTCTTTTAATTGCTTATCAATGTAATAGTATCCTCCTCTATTTACAACTCTTCTTCTTAGGGTTCCTAAAGCTTCATTTTCCTATAGGCGCTTATGTTTTAATGCTCCACCATTGAACATTCAATACTCCTGCAAACAACCATGGTATTGAAAAAAATGCAATTATCTTCGTCGTCTCTAATGGAAATCACTTTTACCACTGTTATACTGATATGTTAGATTTCTAATTTTATCCACTTTCATTCAATTGACTATACAATTAGTAACGGGGTAGTAGGTACGGAAATGATTTGTTATTCATAATTTTATGTTTCAGGCCTCTATTACTTTGTACTTTTCTAGCTGTTTATCCAGGATAAACGGTATATTCAAATACTATCTCTAGCCAAAAACTTGCTGAAGAAACTTCGTATTTCATCCTTTTCTTTGTGTATTTACTCTGGTTATCTTGGCCATATGGTTCAATATATATCGTCGGCATCTGATTATTCATCTTAAAATGCTTCTATCCCTTTAAGTCCTATTAAAGACTTCATATTAGAAGAGTCGCTTATTTAGAAATTTGAAACTGTAGCGCAAAATTATTTGTTCTTGTTTTGTAGGGCATCTTGGTTTTTTATTTGTGTGTAAAGACTAAAGAGCTATTGTGCTCTGCTTTGAATCACTTGTTCTTAAAAGGTTTATTGTTGTTTGACTTTGATACACCTCTTATTTCGATGAAGTAAAATCTGTTGTGCTAGTATTTGCGGAGCTATGTCTTCTTTGAGGATTTAGTAGAACCACCTGATTTGAAACCAGAAACAAAACTTGTATTTGTATTGTTTATATTTTCTCGAAAAAAAAACACTATTCTCGGTATACGTATCAATTCACCGTGTTGAATTGAAGAAAGCTAGATGGGATATGAAATTTTTATACTCAGTAGGTTGAAATTTTGCACACTTACAATTCATTTATCTCTCTTTGCAGATTAAAAGCCAAGAAATCTCCAATGCAGTCTGTACTCAATGAAGACCTCCCATTAAAGTGAAGCCGAGATAGCAGTCTGTAGGATCTAGAATCCTTTGGGCATCCAGATGTGAGTCATATGTCTTGACCTAGAGGCACCGCTATCTGCAAATAGTGCCGTGCGCTATATCCAAGATCACGTCATCACCATTAGAACCCTATGTAATTCCCCAATTGATGAATTTGGAAAATCGGAAGAATAATTGTCATCCTAGTTTTATTTGTGTGGTTGCATCCTTGCTATTAAGTTTCTGCTCTCTGTTATTTACCTATTCCGCTTGCAATATGGCAGACATTTGATTCAGTGAACATTAGATGATTCGAAAGGAAAATAATCATAATGCTGAAATAGCATACCAGTCTGTTGTTTGTATTTTTAATTTTGTTTCACATTGATCTACTGCGTTGTTCTCGATTGGAGATTGATGATGGCTTTGGCCAAAAGTCATGTCGATTTGTTTTGTGAATGTTATGAATTAACTCAACACAAGTTACCAAGTTCAGTGACAAACTTCACTGGCCTAACACGGAGAGTATGATCATACACAAACTCGCAAGGTTCCATTATAAAACACATCTTTTTAATGTGAGATATACTCTCAAACACTTTCCTTATATGTGAATCGTCTTTAAACTTTTCATATGAACAACGCATGATAAGTGTTGAATAAGAAATTAATTTGGGAAGATGAAGACATTTAATGGAGGTAATTTTGGGAAAGGGGGAAATTATGAAAAGGTTGAGTGGAGTGATTGTATGTAATGGGAGGAAATAAAGAGTCAAATGTGCCACAAAAAAAAACACCCCCATGTGCATTTAGCATAACTTTAAGTCACCTATCAATACCAGGCGTCAACGCCGCTGAAAACCAAGTGTGATAGCGCTTAACGAGAATTTCTCGCAAAATTTGTGTGTAATTGTGTTGTTGAGGACCAATTTCCCCCAATATAATAGGTAATGTAACATATTTTTGGCGAAGTGGAAATGTTGATGATTGAGGAAGGTCCATCCAAAAATACTGAAAACTAGGGTATCACCAACCTATAAGAATTTCAATAATTCTCACCACCCCCACCAGGCCACCAACATAATTTCATGGGATCATGCTTTAATTTTATAGTGAGTGAATTTATCATGAATTCTCGGATTTCTCCATTGCATTTTTGAAAAAAAAAAAAGAAAAAAAAGAGCATGTAAGTTGGAAGGATATACAGAATTACAGAGTATATGTTTGAAGAAGATATACTTGTAGATTTCAAGGGTGTATAATGTAAAAATAAAAAGTAAGTAATTGCAAAATTACAATGTTGAGCACCAAAGAAAAATCATACTCTTTGCATAGTAATTAAAAACACAAAATTAAAAAGATGACAGTTGACACCACCTAATTAAAGATTAATTAAGACAGAAGATGATGATGAGATTAACCAAAATTACTATACAACATATCAAGTAATTAAGATCAAATCTTTTGTTTTTTTCTTGCGTTGTGTCAATAAAAATTTCTTAATCATCCAAATCACAGCATTATTATCATTTATCAAGCTATCTAGCTACTGCGGCCTCCAATCTCCACTTTGCGATTAAAAATCGAAGCAGGCGTCCATCACACAGCAACAACAAAGAGCAGCCAAACTGCAAATAAATTAATACAAAAAATGTATGTTAATATATATTAGATCTGCCAACTTGTCAATTTTGAAGTGAATTCAAAGTTTGAAATGCGCTTAATCACCCAACCACATTTTATGAGATATAAAATATTCTTTCGTTGTTACACATAAAAAATGAATAAAGTAAAAACATTGTAATACTATCTACGGAGTAGCTAATTTCAATCCGAAATAATAATGCGTACTAAGAAAGTGATTAATTTTTTTATTTTAATGTTTGTCCATAAAAAAATTAAAATTAATTGTTTCATTTATTTTGAAAAACAGGTTATTATCACTTATCAGACATCTCTTACACACTAGTGCCATTTCTACAAAATGTTTGAAAAAAATTAATTTCACCAATGATCTGTTTTTTCAAACTCGTTTTAATATATGGAGGAATTTGAATTTAAACTTTTGAAATTGTTTTAAAGGGATGGAATGATAAAGTGTAAAAAAAATTTACCATCCTTCCATGAAACCAACTTGCTTCTTCTCCTGTTGTGGAGGAGGAGGGGCAGCGTACTGAGGGGCATATTGCGGAGGAGGGTACCCTTGTGGCGGATACCCTCCCTGTGGAGGCGGAGGAGGGTATCCGCCTTGTGCAGGGTACCCTGGTGGCGGATACGCTTCCTTAGGGGGTTGCCCTTGATAATCCGGAGGAGGGTAACCTTAACGTAACAACCATCAAACCGAAACAAATCAACAATAATATAACATCAAATTTAAGAACACGATACGATTTAAATCCACAAATTAATTAATAAAGAAAAGGAGGAATTGAACAAACCTTGAGGAGGAGGATAGTTGCTCATATTTTGTGTGAAATGWAAATGAGATTATTATTATTAGAATTATTTTTGTGTTGTTTAATTCATGTAAAGGAAAGCTTCTTCTTCTGGAGTGGAAGAACAAACCATGCCACTCAAATTATTTAACAAGAATGCAACATACGAATTGAAGTACGTGATCGATGTGATACGATACGACCACGCTTTGTACGCGGATATACGCGTATTTTTTAATTTTTTATATTCAGGTGTAGTTCACTTTAGGCTAGCTTAACATGCAAGTGTTAACTAGTGTATCCAAACCAAATAAAGCCACWTTTTTGTTTATTAATTTGTTGTAACGAGGAGTGCGAGGAGTTTTGATCGTTTTTGGCGTGTGGARTTTATATGGGTACTTCAATGGATGACATCTGTTCTAGTTAGAACTTGTTCCATTTCTAAGACCCGATTCTGATACATTGATTAAAGAACTTGATGCATGCCCTTTAAACACTCAATCAAGTGGCTAAAGATAAGGATCTTACTATTCACTTTCTGAAGTATGTAAATGTGATACTGCCTGATATGGTTTATTTTTCTTCCCATAACTGAAGATATTGAAGCATATTCGATTTTTTATACTATAAAAGAAAGGATAACAAAATATTGAGTCTGTCGATCTAGTTGTACACTAAGATACATTAGACAAATTTTAAAAAAGGGGAAATAAACATTGAGTATGTAAATTGAAATTTAACTATTCTCTCGTTACGTTTTATTTGAAACAAATGATTATTTTAGTTCTAAAAAATAATGTCAACTGTTTCAAGTAAAATGTAACGAGGAGTACATTATATGTTTCAGAAAATCGAAAGTYAATAATAATTCAAATGTTTAAAGCTTCCCTTTCGATTTTAAGAAATTTTGAAATCGATTATCATTTTCGTCCTCTTGACTCTCTTACAACCAAAGAAAAAAATGTTCCAAAAAGATGAAAAAAAAAGTAAACTTGCTTGTCAAAATGAACATACTTCTCGTAATTTTCTTTTTGACACCCGCTTTTTAAAGAAGAGATTTAAGTGTGTAAACGAACACATTAAGTAAAATAATTTTAACACAAGCAAGAATGAGATTATATCTTATTATTGTTAAAATTATTTTACCTAATTTTGCTTATTTACACACCTAAATCTCTTTCTTAAAAAGCATGTCAAACCAAAAGTTGCGAGTAAAATAAAACGGATGAAGTATATTAATCGGAATAGATGTTATTTGAATAAACATTTTTTTATAAGAATTTCATATGCATGTATAATAAAGTTTAATGTTTATTCCAAAATATATTATACTCCGTATCATGTTATGCATACAATTGTAGAATTATCGTTGACTCATCATCTCAAATAATAACGTTACATGAGAATATTTTTAGTTAATGCCAGCACGCTAAAGCAAACATAAGTGATATAGGATGTATAATTAGAGAGTCCATTATTGATTATAAAGTGATTAAAGTCCCTTTAATGATATGTAATGTAACGACACCACGCACCATCAGTCCATGACATTGCATGTGGGCTCAAAGTGCTTCAGCATTTGCTGCACATGCTTTCGTCACCTCCAAAGTATTTATAACTCATCTAACGCCCGAGAGATCGAGATGCTTGTTAACTTCTGCCTTTAAATTATTGTACTTTAATTTTTAAGAAAGATAAATACATGTACTTAGCTAATAAAATTAACTTAAGGACAATGTTATACTTGTATGTAACTTTAGGGAGTTAAGGGTTATATATTACAATCCCTAATCAAATGTAGTAAAAATACGGGATGTGTGTCAAAATCACACAAAAATCAATATATTTAATGTTTAATTTTAATTTAACCAAAACATATAGAGTGTTATTTTTAGCTCCCAAAACTTATTGTTTTCCATAAATTAAACCTCATTGCTCCGATATGATGATGATGATGATAATGACAACGAGTATTGAGTTGTTGATTAATTCAAGTTAGGTTTATTGGTGCTATTAAGAGCATAATGTGGGGAACAATCGATTGTATCGTTTTGTGTTTGTGTCAATATAATACAGAGTAGACAATCGCTATATATCTCTTTTACATAAGGGAAGGGGGAAGATATGTCCCCCCCTTAAAAATCTCTATACCCTTAATGAATCTTAAAAATTTAAATTATAAATTGATGTGCTTAAACTACTCTTTACTTATTATATGTGATTAAATCACCAAAAAAACTTATTATGTAATTAAAAATGAAAATTGAATAATTATGTGACTTCATTAATGAAAAACTTAAATCAATAATCATTAACCAAATTGAATCGAACATATATATATATATATATATATATATATATATAGAATTCTTTTGAATTTCAAGTCATTTTTTTTACGGAGTACAAAATATTTACCTAACATTTGAGTCTTTTGAGATTAATTGTATTGCTGCTAATTAGCCATAAACATTTTATATGATACATATAATATTAATCGTTTATAAAAAAATACAAATTTCATAAGTCTAAACACATGACGAGTGCACGTAAAAACTAATAGAATAAATATACGAAGTACTTGTATATGAATTAATGAATGTCCAAGTTTTTGATAATATTGTCTGTTAATCCGTACTTCTTAACAAAGCAACATTGAAAAACTGTAAGGGAAAAAAACAAGAAATAAAGACCCAACCCCAAAGACGTGAATTTTCAAACACGAAACGCGGCCCATGTTGCCAAGCAATAAAAATAAGTAAATAAAACACATGCCACTTGCATTTAATTTCTACTTTTCGCAAATTTCATGAAAATCCTCTTAAAGTTTACTTAAATTAAAGGTTTTTTTTAAAAAAAGAAAAAATGAACTCAAATTGATTGAAGTAAATTGAACTAAAATGAAGTCAGTCAAAGTTAGCTAAACTGAATCGAAGTCGACTAAACTCAAATAAACTAAATTGAATTGATTGAAGTGGGTCGAAGTAGTTGAATTGAACAGAAGTGAGTCGAAGTGGTTGAAATAGAAATGAGCTGAAGTAGCTGAACTGAAATTGACTGAAGTGAGCTGAACCAAATTGAACTAAAGTTGGCTGAATTGAATTGAAGTGTCATAAAATTAAGTTCAAAAGAGCAGAACTTTAGACCACGTTTATTTGGACTGAGATAGGATGAACTGAACTGAATCGAATTGAAATTTGTGTGGGCTGAACTAACCAAATGTCGCAAATTATTTTATACAATCTCCTACGGCTCTACCTAGCAAGATACAACCCTTCACTCCTCCTCACGTGATCCATGCCCCTCCCCCACAACCTTTTTTTTTTTAAAAAAGGCTCTCCCACCATAGACCGTAGTATTTTTAAATTTTCATTAATTAATGAAAAATATATAAATATAAGTACTAATTATGCTAAGCAGGGAGATTGTACGATGTATGCATTTAAAAATGAGTTGAATTAAATTAAAAATAATTGATCTAAACTAAATTAAATTAAAGTATCATAAAATTAAAACAAAAAAAAAAGGGCTTAGCGGCAAGATGGGACACTCAGGATAGTACGAAATTAGTTTGTGTAAACTCGTTTCCGCAAAGTATACTTGCTTTGGGTGGACCTTAATTTACAATAATATTCCCAACCTAATTTAAACCTTTAAACAAACTCCATGGTAACGTTGTTGATAGCTTAACGTTGGAAACGTAACCGAATCGACTACTGGGCCAAGTGACCAACATGCATATGGATGAGCTGATGAGCATATCAATATATCGGATTCGGATCCCCTAGAGTTCCCAAAGAATTTTATGGGTAGATTTCCCTACATTTAATTCATTTTGTTTCCGTTTCATTTGTATGATCCCACTCATTGTATTTAATGACAATCATTAGATTTTTTTTCAATGGTTTAGATTTAGGGAAATCTATCCTTAAAATTCTTGAGAACTCTAGTGAATTCCAATTCATATTATCATGCATTATCAGTACCAGTCATACTGTCCTAGATTGCGACTCAAACTTAGCAAAATACAACGTTCGACGCAAGGCGGAGTAAGATGATGCATGTTGAAATCAATTAAGGGACGAATTAATATACTTTTTTCCTCTCTAATTCTCTCTAGGGTTTTAGTAGAGTTCTCCATATACCTTCCTTAATTTAGGGTTAGGTGTTTTGTTTTCAACAATTTTTTCAATCTCAATCCCACGGTTGTTTTCCTGTGGTTTTTTTGTTCTTTTACTGGTGTTGTTTTGTTCGATCATCGGCATGGATCGCATTGAGGAAAAGTTGCAAAAGCTATCCATGACTGCGGAGGAAGACGAGATAATTGTTTGTGATGATGCGGAAGAGGAAGAACTTGTCAAGGGCCAACTACAATTGTGCCTTATCGGGAAAATCTTGACGAAAAATACTTTCAGCATCGAATCAATGCAGAGCAATCTTAGAGTTGCATGGCGCCTCTCTAAAGGTTTGATTGTTAAGGAAATTAATTCAAACGTTTTTATATTTCAATTTTTCTCGATGCATGAGAGGATTTCAGTTCTCGAAGGAGGGCCTTGGTCCTTCAGAGGAGCCCCGATTATTCTAAAGGAAATTGTCGATGGTACGCTACCCTCGGAAATTACTTTTACTCACATCCGTTTCTGGGTGAGGGCCTGGGATGTTCCATTACACAAACGGACCTTGGCAATGGCGAAATCCTTGGCAAATTGTATGGGCGTGTTCGTCGAGTGTGATGATGCAAATATGGTGAGTTGGGGGAAATACCTTCGTTTTAGGGTGGATCTCGATATCTCAAAGCCATTGAAAAGATGGACTAAAATTGCATTACCCGGAGGACCAAAGATGATCAAATTTACCTACGAACGTTTAATGGAGTTTTGCCATACATGCGGCTGTTTTGGGCATGCGTATCATCAGTGTGATACCTTCATAGAAGGGATGGATCCCTCGGACCTTCCATATGGCAATTGGCTGCGAGCATCCCCGATCAAGGGACGTTTTAATGAGGCAAAGCTTGCCGAAGAAGTGAAGCAGTGTCAGGCTTTAAAGGAAACCTTAAAGGCGAGTAAAGCGCGAGTACGGCTGGACTTTAGCCTTGCAAATAATGCTGATTGCATGGCTATCGAAAGGAGTTCCCACAGTCTCTCGAGACAAGTAGGGTCCCGTGATCAAGGGGCTCCTCGAAGTGCTGTAAATCAGGGGAAGAGTGGGGAGGAAACTGATGAGATTCAAGGGCGTTTCACGAAACGAGGGAGGCTTGAAATTACCCCAGTCGCAAGTAATTTTATTGGGGAACACATAGCCCCTGCTCCCTCGTACTCCATGCATGAGGATTTACTAAAGGATGGTTCTGATATCCCTTCCCGGGATGTTGTGATGATGGATAAGGGCGCGGGCAGCCACAATGCTCTCCACGACCAATGAAGATTCTAGCCTGGAACTGCCGTGGTCTGGGGAACCCAAAGGCAGTAAGTGCGCTCCGGCGTATTGCTATTCTCGAGAACCCCAACATGCTTTTCTTGCAGGAGACAAAGCTTCATCCTCATGAGTTGGATCGTATTAAGGTGTTACTTAGGTACCAAGGTATGATTGCTGTTGGTTGTCAAGGTGATGGGAAGCGACGAAGTGGAGGCCTCGTGCTTTTTTGGAAAGATGAATGGGATGTCTCTCTGACTTCGATGTCCCAAAATCACATTGATGTTTCAGTTTCTAGTGGTGATGGTTTTGATTGGCGGTTCACTGGTATTTATGGATACCCCGATGACTCAAATAAGCATAAAACGTGTTGGCTATTGCAACAGATTGGAGCTGGTAACTCACTACCTTGGGTCACCGGAGGGGATTGGAATTTAATGCGGTGGAGCCATGAAAAATTGGGAGGAGCTGAATTCAAGTACGATCATGCTGAATTATTTAATGATGCAATTGACCAATGTGGTTTGCTTGATCTTAATTTTACAGGTTATAAATTCACTTGGAATAATAACCAAAGTGATGCAGCAAACCTCCAGGAAAGATTGGATCGGTTTCTCGTTAATCAGTTATGGTTGAACGCTTACGGTGGATCATATGTCACTCATTTAGAAAAGCGGAGGTCCGACCATATTCCTATATGTCTGGAGATTAAGCCATTAATTCATGTTAATAGGGAGAAGAAGAAAAGGCGGCTGTTTAGGTTCGAGGAGATGTGGACGAGGGATGAGATGTGTGAAGAAATAATCCTTAAGACGTGGAATTCCGGTTTGGATGTCTCAGCAAATCTTATGCATACTTCTGGGAGGCTTGCAGCATGGAGCAAGGAAAAATTTGGTGATTTTCACAAGGAGTTAAAAGCCTGTATGCAGCAGATGAAAAGTCTTATGGCGGAGCCTCAATCGGAGGAGGTTATTAGTCAGATTCGGGCCGTGGATTTGCGTATGGATGAACTTGAGGAGCGGGAGGAACTGTATTGGAGACAACGGAGTAGACAGGATTGGCTCAAGCACGGGGACAGAAATACGAAGTTTTTCCATCAAAAGGCCAAACAACGTAGGCAATGCAATTCTATTATGAAAATTCAGGATGCAGCTGGGAATATATTTGAAGAGGAGAAAGATATAATGGAAGTTTTAACCCAACATTTTGAGAGCTTATTCACAGCAACTGAACACCTGGATATGGGCCCCGTAATTGAGAAAATGCAGGCCCTCCTCACTGCGGACATGGTACAACAGTTGCAGCAGCCTTATACGGGAGAAGAAGTCCTTACGGCACTTAATCAAATGCACCCGACAAAGGCCCCGGGCCCGGATGGTATGTGTGCTCTATTCTATCAGAAGTTTTGGCCTATTGTTGGACCTGATGTGATTTCTAAGGTGCTAGCAATATTGAATGGTACTGAGACTGTTGAACTTATTAATCAAACTCACATTGTTCTCATCCCAAAAAAGAAGGTGTGTGAATCTCCTGTGGATTATAGACCGATAAGCTTGTGTAATGTTTTATACGAAAATTATCTCTAAGGTCTTGGCAAATAGATTGAAGATAGTATTGCCACATATAATTCATGATTCACAAAGTGGTTTTGTGCCCGGGAGACTGATTTCTGACAACATTCTGATTGCGTACGAGTGTTTCCACTTCTTGCGCAAAAAGAAGACGGGGAAGGAAGGTTATATGGGTTTGAAGCTTGATATGAGTAAGGCTTATGATCGTGTGGAATGGAATTTTTTTGGAAAATATGATGCCAAAACGTGGTTTTCCTATAAACTATGTTACTAGCATTATGGAGTGTGTAACCGCAGCTTCTTTTTCGATCCTGGTGAATGGTCAACCTGCAAGAACTTTTAGGCCTACCAGGGGTATAAGGCAAGGTGATCCTCTCTCTCCTTTTCTGTTCATCATATGTGCTGAAGGTTTTTCCTTTATTGAGGGATGCAGAAGCAAAGAAGGAGATTCATGGTCTGAAGATTGGTCGAAGAGTACCCCCTATCTCTCATTTGTTCTTTGCAGATGATAGCATGCTTTTCGTTCGAGCTAATGAACAAGAAGCGGAAAATGTTTTAGAAATCATCTCTACCTATGAAGCAGCTTCAGGGCAGAAACTGAATATGGATAAATCGGAAGTGTCTTTCAGCCGAAATTTGAGCGAACAGAAGAAAGAAATCCTTCAGACGAAGTTATCTTTTAAGGCGGTAGACCATCATGAGAAATATCTTGGACTCCCAACGTATGTGGGTTGTTCAAAGAAGGTGATTTTCCAATCTATTCAAGAACGAGTTCTGAAAAAACTAAAAGGGTGGAAAGAGGGTTTCTTATCACAAGCAGGTCGAGAAATCTTAATCAAAACAGTTGTCCAAGCAATTCCGACATACGCCATGCAATGTTTCTTGCTCCCAGTTAGTATTTTAAATGCCATAGAGAAACTTTGTAGGGGGTTCTTTTGGGGGCAAAGGTCGGAGGAGAGGAAAATTCATTGGGTCGGATGGGAAAAGATGTATGCTCCAAAACGGGAGGGAGGTTTAGGTTTYCGAAATTTGGTAGCTTTTAATAAAGCTATGCTTGCTAAACAAACTTGGCGATTACTTGTGAATCCGGATTCTTTAGCCTCACGAGTTCTTAAACAAAAGTACTTTCCAAGCTCCCACCTCTTCAAGGCTACTGTAGGCCCCAATGCGAGYTATACGTGGAGGTCTCTGTGTTCAGTAAGGGATATTTTGGCCAAAGGAGCGAGGAAACTAGTAGGGGATGGTTGCACTATTGATGTTTGGACGGACCCTTGGGTTAATAAATTGCCTGCCTTTAGGGTGATGTCGAAGCCGGGTTCGGGTTCAAACTGCCCTGTTTTGGTGCGTGATTTTATTCATGAGGGTCGTTGGAATAAGGAGCTTTTAGCGGATCATTTCWATGCATGGGAGATTCAGGCCATTTCTTCAGAAATTATTCCACAATTYCCATGCATGGACACATGGACATGGGTGCATAGCAAGAATGRCACTTTTTCTGTCCGTAGTGCTTACTACTTAGCTATGAGGAGCCGAAATAAGGACAAGGCATCTTCTTCAAGCCCACAAAATCACCATCTCTGGAAGTTGCTTTGGGAGTCGGATCTCCCTCCAAAAATTAAGTTATTTGGATGGAAAATCCTTCATAAAGGGATCCCTGTCCGGCAACAGTTGTCGTGCAAGGGGATTGTTGTGGATAWAATGTGCCCGATGTGTGGTGAAGGTGTCGAAACTATTGAACACATGTTGTTCCTTTGCAAGGAGGCAGCAATCACGTGGAAGGCCTCGCAACTTCGACTAGTGGTGAACGAGTTGGACCAACGTTCTTTATGGGACTGGCTGGACTTATTGGGCAGAAATTTTAAACTAGGGGAATGGTGGTCTATTTTCTGGAGTGTTGCGTGGCATTTGTGGATCAAACGGAATCGATGGTGTTTTGAGAATCAACGCATGTCTATCGATCAGGTACTGCTGAAGGCTATGGGAATTATTGGTGAATATCGCAAGGCTAATGAGCACTTGCCATCCAAGCTGGGTGGAACTGTGCCAATGGAATCACGGTGGAAACCACCTGCTGCTGGCCTCTATAAACTGAACAGTGATGCAGCCTTATTCGATGATAATCTCGTTGGCATTGGGGGTGTTGTTCGTGATAGTGAAGGAGACGTTTTATTAGCAATGTGCCACGTTATTCAGGCATCTCTCGACGTCCACGTAGCTGAAGCTTTGGCATTAAGAGAAGCCCTTCGTACTTCTTGGGAGGCAGGCATCCGTCGAGTTGAGRTTGAGACGRATTCACTCATTGTGTTCAATGCCCTRCGGAAAGGTTGCACTGACTACAGTCTTTTTGGCAATTTGATTCGTGACATCTTACAGATAGGGTCTTTGTGCGTTTCGTTTTCTCRTTCTTTTGTTCGACGTAGTGGGAATACTGTTGCCCATAAGTTAGCTCGTCTTAGTCGTTCTTATAATGATTTACATGTTTGGATTGAAGAGGTGCCCATCGAGGCTCTCCCTGATGTAATTCGTGATTTATCATAATAAAGTTTTGCTTTTTCTCGTCAAAAAAAAAAAAAAAAAAACGTTCGACGCAAGGCAAGCTACTACCTCCGTTTTTTAGTTGCATAGGTTTGAAAATGACACTATTTACAAAATTATAGGAGACACTACAAAATATAATTAAGTGAGATTTCGTTAAATTCGTCTCGTAAAATACTATTTTAATATCTATTTTTTATTATTTATAATTATAATTATTAACGATCAACTGTATCGACAAGCGTAAAATATTGACTGATGCAATTTAAAAGAAACAAACGAAGTACGGAGTATATTATAATGAAGTTGTTGGATGTAGAATTGAAGATCACCTTATATAACAATAAATTAACGTTGTTGTTATATGCATACAGGGGAGTTATATTCGCACTCCCATATGTGATAGATGGATAGTTTAAAAGTAGAGTGCGTATATCATTTTCTCATTCCTATATAGACATATAGTACTACTCAGTAACATGCTATGGATTAAAATTCTATTCTTTGCTAATGTATCAAATTTACCAAGTCAATTGATGAAGTTGTTGAATTGTTTGATGGCAATTTTTTTTTCTAATTTATATTTTTGACTCATTAAATTTAGATTTTAGAGCAATGTGTATAATTTTCCAATTATAGTAAGAATTTTTTAGGCTAAATATTCAATTTGCTAGTAATGAACAACCTTTTAAAAATTTTGCTTGGATTTGGGTGTAAATATAAATATTTATTAGAAACTTAACACAAAAATTACAAAAGTATATATACTCCGTATATATTTAGCCATTTAAGACAAAATACATTACAAGTTTACAACACCATAGTCAAAATAATGTACATACTCTATAAAAATTAAAGCAATTCAAAGTCTACTATCGATATGGAGTTAGCAATCCAAGCACGCATCCATAAGGCAACAACAAAGTGTACATGAACAATAAAAATAAGATAGTTACGTAGTATACGGAGTATGAAATATGTGAGATGCTTGAGATATAAAGCGAAACATTTAATTTATTTGGGSTTCTTATTTATTAACTTAACCAGGTTTTTTATATCTTGACAAGTTTTAACCGGGTATCCACTGGGTACTGGATTCAATAATTTTGGAACCGTACTCGAATCCAGTTCAAACCAGTTTCGAGTTTTAGGAACYGGAACTGGTTCCAATACAACCAGGCCTAGTTCGGACTCGTCGGTTCCTAAGCGTGGGACCRAGTTCAGTGTCGGGTGCCCATAATTTATGTTCTCCCGTACTTGCTACTTCTGCCGCTAAAAACTCGTTACAGAACTACTATTGTCAGATACTAAGCATTTTAATTTATTTTTTTTTTTAATTTATCGTCCACCGTTGAAGTGTTTAATAAATTCAAATCATTTGTAACAGTTTGATCAATGATGCAGTGTTTAACAAATAGAAATCATTTGTAACGGTTCAATTAGTAAAATGATATGTATTACTATTTAGGGYCCYGTTTTTAATTTTCGCTCAGGGTCCCGAATGGTCCAAGACGGCACTGATTATATGCATATAGGGGAGYGATYTCTGCATTCCCATATGTGAAAGATGAGTAGTAAGCGGTAACATGCTATGGATTAAAATTCTATTCTTAGCGAATGAATATCAAATTTACAAGTTAAATTGATGAAGTTGTCGAATTGTTTGATTTTAAATATTTTTTCTAATTTATATTTTTGACTCATTATATTTAGATTTTAGAGCAATKTATATTTTCCGATTATAGTAAGAGTTTTGAGGCTAAATATTCAATTTGTTAGTATTGAGCAACCTTTTAAAAAATTTGCACAAATTTGGGTGTGTAAATATAAATATATATTTATTTAAAACTATACACAAAAATTACACAAGTATATATACTCTGAATATATTTAGGACAAAACACATTATAACACCATAGTCAAAATAATGTACATACTTCGTATAAATTAAAGCAATTCAAAATCTACGGTGGATATGGAGTTAGCAATCCAAGCACGCATCCATAAGGCAGCAACAACACAGAGCAGCCAAACTACAAAAAGTGTACATGAACAATAACAATGAGATAGTTACAAATAAATTTTTTTGTCCAAWACTACCTATTTTTCATCAAACTTTGCGATAACTACTTTTTAACTTTTTGTACAAAACTACCCACATTTGCATTTTCTTTATACATAAACTTTGCGAGAAGCAATCTTGGTCGTTGATTTTTGAGATGGACGATCAAGATGTGCATAAGTTGAATAGTAAATGTGCAAATTTTTATACATAATGTGCATATTTTTTTAGATTTTTGTACATTCATAGGAAAATTCGTGCTCATTTATGTACAAAAATTTGCACATTTACTTTTTTCATGAAATAAATCTTGACCTTTCATTCAAAATCCAACAATCAAAATTGCTTCTCACACTTCTCATTTTAAGAGTGTTTCTCATTTTGATCCTTATAGGAAGAGGATCATGTGAAAACCACCGTGTAAAAGGACGTGTTGCTACAATGTTTTTACTTGGTATTTTTGTAACTTTTTGCAATAGTAACTCATAGATTCGTGTATCCTTTAATGCTTGCATGTACTCCTTAAAATGTAAAAGATATCAATTTGTTTGGGTTTTCACGTTCTTATATAACATGTGGAGTAGTTTTCATTGTATCCATTAATTAATGGAAAGTGCGTGATAAATTGATAAAGTAGTGGGGGGAGGAGGTTGTATATTGCTAGCTAGCTAGATGGGGAGATTGTAAAGAATAATTTGCGGTGTGTCACATCAATTACATTTAACGTTTATGATATTAATTAATAGCCCAATTTAGAGCTATATCCTTCTCAATTCTCATGCACTAGTTAAAAGGGGGGTGATAAAGCAATATCTCTTAATTACAAACAACATGTTGCATAAATAAATCCTCAGAAGCCATCACATTTTTATGCCAAAAATGTCTATGATAAAAAATTTGATGAAAAATGACGATAAAAGTTATATAAATGTATCAAAATATGACAAAGTTACTGATAAAGTATATAACATATTCCTGGACCCTAATACCATGTGAGAAGTTGTGATGACTCCCTTGAGGGGGGGCCTCCTTCCATTCGTCAATATATATAGAGAATTACAATCTTTTAGGTTATAAASCCAAGTCCACAAAATACAAAGATTTTACGTAAACTATTATACAATAATATATCCTATCCTTTATAACAAAATCTATCCTCTATCAGTTACGATATCATATTGACTGAGAACTATTTTCACATACTTTCCATCAAAATTCCTTTCTCGGTGGTTAAAAGTTAAAATTTAAAATTTAAACCTTTTAAATCTATCGCAAGATTGACTTTTTTGGGTCTTATAATAGACTACCAAGTACCAACCATTAATCTAGTGCATAAATCATCATAAGATTGTTCTATATACATGCATTATGTGAACAATCTTCTATTACGCGAAYACATGATTCCCCTAAAATTTTATATTTACGAATTAAAAGTGGCCTTARACATATTATTCTATTAAAGTCCATACGAGAAAAAGGTGATGAGTATATAAGTATATGTACGTACCATCCTTTCATGAAACCACCACTTTTTTTCTGCTGAGGAGGAGGTTGCACATATTGAGGCTGAACAGGATATTGTTGAGGGTACCCTTGTACCGGTGGGTATCCTCCATATCCTTGCGCTGGGTACCCCGTCGGCGGTGGCGGGTACGATGTCTTGTCTCCTAAGGAAACACATGCATCCAAATCCAAATTAACAAAAACACCCAAAATAAAATAAAAACAACAACTTAATTACAATTATAATGCATGAAAACAAACCTTGAGGATAATAACTCATGATTAATAATAATAATAATAATAATAATAATTGATCTGATTTCACCCTTAATTATTTTCTTCTTCAAGAAGGGAAGAAGAAGAAGATAATTGATCAAGGAGGACAAGACAATGCAAGAAGGCGTACGTGAAAAGCAGTTACAAGTTTTTTAAACTCGTCAAATAGGAAGTAGGAGAGATGCCAGATGTGTTTTTTGTTAATTTAATTAACTTGCGCGACTTTGTGGGTTTACCCTTCAACTTAAACTGCTCTATCATTCTTCTATTTTAAAAACTAGATCTTGCCGATGCAAAAGCACCGGATACTTTAAAAAATAATTGTGCATAAAATACGTATAATTGTTTATTGTATTTAATCATTTTATGTCGTATATATGAATACGAAAACGAGTATGCGTTAATGTGTACGAATACAAACACAAATGGGTATGAGAAAACTTTTTCAGAAGGTATTGTATGCATCAGATCAAACATATAGTTTTCCATTTATATCAATATAGTGACTCATTTTCACTTTACATCAACATAGTGATAAATAATAATGGTCACTATATTGATAAAAAGGGTTACTATATTAACCAAAAGGGTCACTATAATCTGATGCACAGTAAATTTATTGTGTATTCGATGTACCTAATATTTGTGAAATTTTTTTAAAAGTTAGAGAATTCGCTGTACGTGTAATAAAATATTGAAAAATATATTTTTTTTTGACACAAAAAATTGAAGGTTCAACTCTAATAACGGTAATTTATTAGTTAAGACAAGTACAACTAAGAAGTGTACTGTATATAATATTATAATACGGAGTATGTCAAAATAATATATCGATTTAAACATTTTAAGCGAAAAAAATCCTTAAGATCAGATTGTACTACTCGTATTTGAGAGTCATTCATATTAATTAGGGCACATCAAGATGTATTCACGTATATCGTGTCATCTCAGTGTCAAAACGGGGTATAACAAGTTCAAGGTGCGTAGATCTACCATCCATTATTAATTATTAAGTTCATAACAAAACCTTGTGCTTGTGCACATATAACATCTTAAATAGATGACCATAAAATAGCCATGAAATAACACAAAATCTAGGGTTTGTTTTTTTCAACTTATTTTCAATACTTATTGAATAAGTATAATCATTATTTTTTCCTCTCACAAAATATGTTCAGATAAGATAAAATCAGATAAGTTTAAATAAATTGAAAAGAACACATCCCTAGTACATATATAAAAAATCTCAATTAGATGACCATCTCAATTCCTTTAATCCATTATCTTATGCAAATTTAGAAAATCACGATCACATGCTTTAAAATCTGATGTTGGCTAGCTAATTGCCAATTGTATAATTCCTAATCAAATGTCAGTAGCTAACCTAATTCTAATTATCGGTGACAAATTACGCAAGAAGTTTACAAATAGAAGGAACCAAAGTAGGACAAGAATACACATGACTCACAATGAAATATTTAATTAGTAATTTTATTGATTAAGATGCAGAATTTGACGCCTTTTTTTGTTTTTGATCTACTCTAGCGCTTCGTAAACAAATGCAATATCTTAACAATTTTACATAACATTATATCTGAACTACAAT
>SNQN01008403.1:0-17750 GCA_008642245.1 Bassia scoparia | reverse complement strand
CGTATATATTTTATACGATTATATTACGATATTATTTCATTACAATCTCGCTATTCGAGGTATTTCAATCTCAAATATCGCAATAATATCCGACGCAATYGCAATAATATCAGATGATAATCATACAAAATCACATAAGATTATATTAAGATATTATACAATCGTAATCACGCTATTCGAGGCAAGCAAAATCGACCAAAATCCAGGCCGATACTAGGCGCAATTGTGCCCAKTCTTAAGCGTAATTGCTAGTAAAAAACTGCCTATTTTGGCCGATTTTGACCCTTGCCTATAAAGAGGGAGCCTCCCCTATTCAATAAAAAGACTTTTGGCTATTGGACGTGCATTCTTTCACTCGTCCAACTCTCTCTTTCTCTCTCTCTCTCTCTCTCTCTCTCTCTCACAAATACATTCAAACACATTCAAACACTATTCAAACACATAAAAGCTTATTCAAAGGCTCTATCGCAATAGATCTAAGAGGTTTTCAAGGGTTCTATGGTTCGACAAGGGTTCCTAAGGGTCCGAGGCAGCGTTCTTGGTCTTCGACATCTTGTTGTGAGGTAGGTTTGAGGCCAATATCTCAATTCTAAACCCCCTTTTGCATGCTTGTTTAGAAATTCGACTTTCTACGTAATCCGCATGTAATACTAATTAAAAAAACGATATGACGATTCAAATTAAAAGCAACCTTAAGGTATAACTTTCAATTCCTCGTACGAGTGCTTGCATGCTTGTCTCACAACAATAATATGATTTAACAATGACCTGCAAATTTCGTGTTTCACGCCTAATAAGATAACTATGGACAACCGGCATTAGGCTCCTGGAATACGGAAGTAACAACACATATCACAACAAACTAGACACTATGTGCATAACTAGACACTATGTGAATACGAAAGTAACCCGCCTAGTAATTTTGCATGCTTAGGGTTTAAAACAGAAAACTGTTTGTTGTTGTCTTTCGGACAATGAACTCTCAATAACTAAGTATAGGCCGTTAGATGCGGGGGGGGGGGGGGGGTTGTGCACTACTTCACCCTTACCTTGTCCCTAATCCAGACCTTTGTGCACTACTAGACATGGAGTCCTTTGCCTTGCTTTATGCAATTATAGGCAAGGTTTAAAACGGGTTCCGCAGCTTCCCAAAAGAAGTGCTGTGGCGACTTCCTCTGCTCATTTCGAGTATAAACACACAACTCCAGGCAAACTCACAATATGCAAAAGCAAGAATTAGCCGCCCTTAAATTGTACCCCAGAAGCAGAGGGACCGGACCCAGTCCAGCCCRKTWACGCCTCGGCGCCCGTTCAATTTTCTGGCGACTTCACAGGGGAATTCACTAAAGCCATTACCTTTAGTGATGTGTGGGAAATACTCAAATTGTTATGCGATTTCAACGTCCTTAAGACGGCATTGTGGTTTAGGGATCCTACATTACACGAAACTTAGGTCGTTGGCACTGAGTTCTTGTTTTCTAGGCATCACGCCTGATATAAGTGTGTTCTACACTTGAGACAAGACAGGGGGGCTCGCTTAAAATTGGCGTTGGTGCACTACCTATGATACCAACTCTTAAGCTTGATGCCTATCCCAAACATGACGCGCGGCTACGTGCACTACAAAGCCGTAATAGTTTACACCTTCTTTGATCATCATAGCGGGCTGGATGTGTTAAGGATCGTTCTGAGCCTAGTCATGGGACCCTTTTGGACACCCGAACTGACYTGTTCGATACCGTAGAAACTGACTCTATGTGGCTAGACATTTGTTTTTGTTTTGCATATAGGGTTCATGCTAGCGTGACAACGTGCTATGTGCTTTTAGACTTAGGACCCTAGCTTTGCATACATAACAAACAAGTCATTGAGTCATGTAACAGTCCTCATATAGCAAGGTGATCATTCCTTAGGCGTTGTAATGTCAAAGTGGTTGTAAACTAGAAACATTAGGCGTTACGTCTTTTTGAGTCATACATTTGTAAACGGACGTCGGACCTTTGAACTTCGCCTTTTCAAAAGAGAGACAAAAAAAAAATAAAAAGAAAGAGACAAAAGCAAAAACAAAAAAAAATAGTAACGAAAAAAGTGAAAAATGAAAATGAAAGGCGAAAGGCAAATTTCTCACCTTCATGCACTTTTTACATTTTTGAGTTAGTCAATAGGCAAGTGAATGATCACCCCTAAGACATGCATTGCATCGCAGGTTGATTCGACATGCAACTTGACTTTTGGTCCATGTGAAAACATGGTAGGCACTAATGGTTGAGCTCGTAGATACAGGGTTCGTTCCATTGTTCTCAAGCAGCACTCCGCCGATCAACACCATTGCACTAATGGCCACTGAAAACTCTCCCATCAACCATGTTATGGCAAAGTTGGACTCATTCGATGCCCGAATCACTAAGCTATAATTCGATGTGCTCGAAGTTGTCAATGACAAAACCCCCGACACTCAGAAGCGTGATGAGCTCGAGTATAAGATGTTGAATGACCGAATCGCTGGCCTTGACAGACTCGTCAATGTAATTGACCCTCTCTCTACATGAATGCACACTCTTGGGGAGGAATTTGAAGCACTCAAAGCTAGTAACAAGCGCAAGTCGTGCTCAGACTCCGGGGCTCCCCAACCTTGACCATTCAATCCAGCTTGAGAATTTTACAAAAATCCCATCCAGCGAAGGGAGACCCACGAAAATCTGCAAGGGCAACGGACATACTGCCGAAGATTGTGAAGCATCACGATCCTCAACACTGGAAAAAACGAGAAGTCCTCCAAAGGTGCAAGTTCTCTTGCCTTTGCTTTTCTGCTGCACGAGCATTCAAACACTTGAGTGCCAAAGGGGTCGTCAAACCCATGGAACCTACTCTTGATCCGGCTCTCGAAGAAAGACCTTTGTGGTGCAATCCAGACAAATACTGCAGATATCATCAAAGTCGTGGCCATGATATCGAAGGCTGCTTCACCTTCATGAACATTTTGCAAAATATGATCGATGCACAGAACAAGTCAAGTGAAAGGGTCGATGTCTGCATGCTTGAAGAAAACGAAACTTCTTTCGACCCTTCCATCCTTATAACACCAAATCATCTCACAAACCCTAAAACGGTTGCACTAACCAATGGGCATTTCAATACAGCACTAGGAAAACATTCAGTCAGTTTAGTTCCACCTTCGTCAAGAGAAGTCTCAGATGCCTATCAACCCTCAAGCGACCCCATGATTTGTGACTGCTACAAGAGGGTCATGATCGAGAAGTTAAAGATAGGATGGGATGGTCTGCCCTACCCTATTGCGAAACACTTCCAAATGTGCAAATGGCGAATCCACGAGCCACAAGATCACAATCAAAAGTCCTTGGCTTACCTTCCGAATGACGTGCTCTACAAAATTTGGAAGTTATGCGATGCCAAATCTCTAGGCAAGAGCATGCATGTGTGTATGTCGAGAATGGGGAAAGAAAATTCCTGAATTCATCTTGGATCTATACATCTTAACGGACTTTGAGAAATACCGCCTTAATGGTTTTTGGGGCGAACCACATGGAGAATACCTTGGCGATTACCGAGGAAACGCTCGTTTCAAACTTCCACCAAAGTTTCCTCCATCATTCTTATTTTACAGGAAAACAAGCATGTGGTTCAAATACACTGACGATTGCAACTTTGTAGACGGGGATCCTGTCCACACAAGCAAGGCATCTGCCTTAGATGGCCTCGAAGTACAAGGTTTGGGACTACTGTTTGGCCAAGAAATCATCCCTTCAGCTGAATAACAGGTTTTCATTGCAAAGACCAAGGAAGCATTCGATCCCACTACTCTCATCACACCAGTTGAAGGCTTGGTTCATGGTTGGCGCAAAACCGTGAAAATAACTACTCCAGGAGTCAAGGTCATCAAGTGCACTATGGGCAAAGGACCAATGCTCGAGGATTCTGAATCTGAGACTGAGTCTGAGTCTAGTGTCGTAGAAGCTAGGATAGCTAGTCCTAGGGAGTGTCCTCCTGAGTCTGTCAAGGAGCCTAGTATCCCCCTCTCCCTTGTCAATCAAGTCTCTTCGGAGACAAACTTATCTGTACTCTCTTCAGAGTTTAATAACATGCTCCTTTCTGCTTACTCCTCTTTTCCTTCCTTATGATTGCTTTAATTCACAACTCGAAAACAAACAAAACAATAATGAGTTAATAAAGGCAATGGAAGAGCACGAAAAGAAAACTTCCGTCATCGAGCAAAAAGAAAAGGTAGACATCTTCGATTACGGCGCGCCGCAAGAGATACAAATTGGTCTGACACTAAGTCCGCAAGAAAGGGATTAACTGGTTGCAACACTGAAAGAGTTCCGGAATGTTTTCGCTTGGTCATATGAAGACATGCCAGGGATTGATCCAGACTTCGTACAACACAGAATTCCGCTCATAGAGGGGGCTAAGCCAGTCAAACAAAAGCAACGTCGCATGAAACTGAATGCTACCCTTAACATTCGGCAGGAAGTCATCAAAAAACACAATGCAGGCTTCATTAGGTCGTCAATTACCCTCAATAAATAGAAAATGTGGTTCCAGTATTTAAGAAAGACGGACGAGTTCGAATGTGTGTGGATTATCGTGACTTAAATAAAGCAAGTCCGAAAGACGACTTCCCTCTACCACACATAGACGTTCTCGTAGACAACATAGGAGATCATGTCTTGCTCTCATTCATGGATGGGTATGCGAGGTATAATCAAGTAAAAATGGCCGAAGAAGACATGGAAAAGACAGCCTTCACCACACCGTGGGGGCTATATTGCTACACTGTGATGCCTTTTGGTCTCAAAAATGCAGGCGCCACATACTAACGAGCTGCCACTACTCTACTTCATGACATGATACACAAAGAAGTAGAGGTCTATGTTGACGATATGATCGTCAAGTCAAAGGACCGCGAAGGACATACCCTTGCACTAAGGAAGTTCTTCCAGAGACTCCGACAATTCAACATGCGTCTCAATCCACAAAAGTGCGCATTCGGAGTCACTTTAGGCAAGCTCTTAGGTTTCATCATCAGCTCTCGAGGCATTGAGATCGACCCAACAAAGATCAAAGCAAATGTCACTTAGGCCACCGCAAAATCAAAAGGAGATCCGAGGGTTCTTGGGTCGGCTCCAKTACATYAGTAGGTTCATATYCAAGCTCACAATGGTTGATAGTTGCCAACAAGTTGTCGACAAGATCAAGGAATATGTCACCAATCCTCCTGTGTTAGCTCCTGCTCGCCCTTGGCACCTGTTACGGCTCTATCTACAACAACCAACAACGCCGTTGGGGCAATGCTCGCTCAAGAAACCGACAGCAAGGAAAGCGCAATCTACTACCTCAGCAAGAAGCTCCTTCCATACGAGGAACGATACTCTGCCCTAGAGAAATTATGCTTGGCTTKARTGTGGGCATCGCGAAAGCTTCGACATTAGTTGCTCACACATACCGTACACATCRTATGCAAAGAGGATCCTCTGAAATACCTCTTTAATTTGAAAATAAAGCCGGCTCTCAACGGATGCGTGTCTAGATGGATGGTTATGCTCSCCGAATATGAGCTTAAGTTCGTGCCTCAAAAAGCCATCAAAGGTAGTATTGTCTCCGAGTTCTTAGCAGACTCTCCAAACGAAGTCCTTCCTGAGGACTTTGACTTTCCCGACGAGGAACTTATGATGACCGTGGAGGACTGTTGGTCGTTATACTTCGATGGTGCATCTAATAAAAAAGGATGTGGAGTTATAGTGCTTCTAATTTCACCACAAGAGGAGCACACCCCAATTTTCGTCAAGCTCGACTTCGACATCACTAACAACACTGCAGAGTACTAAGCATGTATTCTAGGTCTGCAAGCTGCCGTTGCACTTAACGTAAAGAAACTACGGGTATATGGTGCTTCCTCACTCATCATAAACTAGATGTCAGGACGATGGAATGTACGAAGTGAAAGCCTTGCTCCGCATCACTCCTATCTCGAGAACATTGCATCCCAGGTAGATGAAATCGAGTACACCTACCTACGGCACGAAGACAATCAATTCGCAAATGCACTAGCAAAGCTCTCATCCATGGTGCGAATTCTGAGTTCAGTGACCCAAATGCCCTTAGTCATTGAACGAAGACAAGAACCAGCATACATCTATGCTTGAGACGAAACAAATGAGGTGCCCAACCTCGATCCAGAAGAGATATGGTACAAAAGACATCAAGGACTATCTAGAAACTAGCGAATACCCTTCTAGTGCAACCAAAAAGCAACAAAGAGCTYTGCGGCATCTCGCAACTCAGAACATACTTCAAGGCGAAGAACTCTACAAGCGCCACTACAATGGCCTCCACCTACTTTGCATCACTCAACAAATAAGCAAAATAGTCATAGAGCACGTCCATGGCAA
Source organism: Bassia scoparia (assembly GCA_008642245.1). Classification (NCBI taxonomy): domain Eukaryota; kingdom Viridiplantae; phylum Streptophyta; class Magnoliopsida; order Caryophyllales; family Amaranthaceae; genus Bassia; species Bassia scoparia. The sequence continues at coordinate 11,340 of SNQN01008403.1, read as the reverse complement.
AATCTGTGGCACCCACATGAATAGCAGGCTCCTGGCCTCTAAGATCGTCAAATTGGGGTATTACTGGACCACCTTGGAATGGGATTGCATGCAATAGGTCTGAACATGCGACACTTGCCAAAAATACTCTAATGCACAACATGTTCTTCCGTCTCTCCTATCCACTTTTGTTTCTCCATGGCCTTTCTCTACATAAGGAATAGACATAATGGGGAAGATTACGCCGCCCAGGCAAGGAGGTCATGAATTCATACTTGTGGTCATAGATTACTTCACAAAGTGGGTTGAAATAGCGTCATATGCTAAGCTCCAGGCTAAGCACGTGGCAAAATTCATAGAAAAAAAATCATCTGTTGCTATGGGGTTCCTCACGAAATCATTAGTGACAACGACACCCACTTTCAAGTAGAGTGTGCGAATATGATTGCCAAATATAAGAATCAACACTACAAGTCATCACCATACAGGCCACAAGCCAATGGGGTAGTTGAAGCAGCTAACAAAAATCTCAAAATAATAAACTCCAAGATGACGGAGAGTTATCGAGATTGGCCGCAAAAGCTACACTTCACTCTATGGGGTTACATGACCTCTATTCACACTTCAACGGGAGCTACTTCATTCTCATTGGTCTATGGTGCCGAACCTGTTCAACCAGTAGAACTAGAGATCTCGTCTCTACGCATTGTCCTAGAAAGCAAACTCCTAGAAGCAGAATGGGTAAGGGCGAGATTCGACGAGTTAGCTTTGCTCGACGAAAAACGGCTAGCAGCCTTGCAGCATGTGCAGGCATACCAAAAGAGGGTCGAACGGTACTTCAATCAGCGAGTCAAATCACGAGGCATCAAAGAAGGTGATTTGGTTCTTAAAGCACTTCGTAAAACAGTCCTAGATCCTCGAGGCAACTTTCATCCTAATTGGGCAGGTCCTTACACTGTCAAAAAGATCTTACCAAAAGGGGAAGTTCAACTAATGGACACAAATGGTGATAATTTCTACAGCCTCACCAACTTAGACCAGCTCAAGAAATACTACGTCTAAGGCATACATGCGCATCGCGTCTGAGCAATACAATAACAGCATGTATCAAAAGTATGGATTGCCTGATTCCTTATGGGATACGTAGGCAGCCTCGCCTTGGGGCTCGGCCACAATAACAAGTGCCCTACATGTTTTGGGATTAGCAAATGAACAACAGTCAAGCCGCAATTGGACGAAGTTTTCTTCAGCATGCTTATAGTAAAAACAATGTATAAAAAGCAATACAACTTTGTAATTTATTACTACTTGTAATTTAAATTGAGCAACTACTATACAAAAGCGAACTTCAAGTTCCAAAATTCACTTATTATATGCAATAGCGGCTCGCAGGCCAATCAAGAAGAAGAAGAAGAAGAAGAAGAAGAAGAAGAAGAAGAAGAAGAAGAAGAAGAAGAAGAAGAAGAAGAAGAAGAAGAAGAAGAAGAAGAAGAAGAAGAAGAAGAAGAAGAAGAAGAAGAAGAAGAAGAAGAAGAAGAAGAAGAAGAAGAAGAAGAAGAAGAAGAAGAAGAAGAAGAAGAAGAAGAAGAAGAAGAAGAAGAAGAAGAAGAAGAAGAAGAAAAGAAGAAGAAGAAGAAGAAGAAGAAGAAGAAGAAGAAGAAGAAGAAGAAGAAGAAGAAGAAGAAGAAGAAGAAGAAGAAGAAGAAGAAGAAGAAGAAGAAGAAGAAGAAGAAGAAGAAGAAGAAGAAGAAGAAGAAGAAGAAGAAGAAGAAGAAGAAGAAGAAGAAGAAGAAGAAGAAGAAGAAGAAGAAGAAGAAGAAGAAGAAGAAGAAGAAGAGAAGAAGAAGAAGAAGAAGAAGAAGAAGAAGAAGAAGAAGAAGAAGAAGAAGAAGAAGAAGAAGAAGAAGAAGAAGAAGAAGAAGAAGAAGAAGAAGAAGAAGAAGAAGAAGAAGAAGAAGAAGAAGAAGAAGAAGAAGAAGAAGAAGAAGAAGAAGAAGAAGAAGAAGAAGAAGAAGAAGAAGAAGAAGAAGAAGAAGAAGAAGAAGAAGAAGAAGAAGAAGAAGAAGAAGAAGAAGAAGAAGAAGAAGAAGAGAAGAGGAGGAGAAGGAGAAGGAGAAGGAGGAAGGAGAAGAAGGAGAAGGAGAAGGAGAGAGAAGAAGAAGAAGAAGAAGAAGAAGAAGAAGAAGAAGATTAACAACTCATTTTTTTCTTTTAAAAAAACAACATCACTTTTTAAAGATTCAAGTTGTAAATTGAGTTTCAGAATCATACTATCCATAGACATGTTAGTAATTACTGGTTGTTTTCCCTCTTTAAGTTGATGAATCTCAGCATGTAAGTCACATATCTTTCCATCATATTCATTTATCAGTTCACTGATTTCATCACTAGTTCTTACGGGGGGAACAGCATAGTGTGCAGCTTTAAGTAAAGAATTCTCTTTGTGAAGATCTTCTAGATTGCTAGCCAGTATTTCCAAGGCTTTCAACAAATAAGTTCTTCTACAAAAGGTTGCTTTTCCTCTAGCTGCTGAAAAATCAATCAACTCACTTGAGGTTGATAAGTCTCTGGGGAACCAGGAGATCAGATCTTCTTCACCATCAACTGGATAGTTTGGTTTAGAGGATCTGGCCTTTTCTAGTTCCACTTTACACTTGTCCAATTCAACTTCAAGCTCTGCCACTTGATCTTTCAATTCATGGCAAACCTCTTCAAGGTGATCACAACTGGCAATAGCAACTTCACATTCAGTACGTTTTTCTTTAAGTTCTCTTTTGCCAGTTATGTATATTTCACCAAGTTTATAGCATTCATCCAACAAGGAATCTATACAAGCAAGCATATTATCTCTATCATACTCATGCATATCTTGCCTAACATTTTCTAGGTTTACCTTGTGTTCATGCAGTACATCCTTCTTGGCCATCAAGCACTTTTCAAATGTGCTGGTTCCCCTCCTGGTTCCGGAATCAGTGTTGTCACCCTCGATATTTGCAAAGGCAGTCATGCAAAAACTAGGGTTAGGTGATTCTTCATCCTCATCAGATCCTTATTCAGAATCACCCCACATTAATGCTATCCTAGCATTCTTGAAAGCTCGCTTTTCTCCAAATTTGGACTGCTTGTCCTTCCACTTAGGGCAGTCTCTGATTAGGTGTCCCTTCTCTCCACACTTGAAGCACCCTACAGAAGATGAGTTAGTTTTCTTAAAATTTTTACCTTTGAAGTTCTTCCTCTGATCTCGGAGTGTTCTCTCAAACCTTTTAGCAATCATGCCAATCTTATCTTCTTCCTTTTCTACTGTTCCCTTTAGGGCTATGCCTCTGGCTGGTTCCTTCTCAGATTTAGAGTCAATCAATAATTCATGTGTCATGAGGGAACCAATCAGCTATAACAGAGACAGTGTAGACAAGTCTTTGGCTTCATAGATAGCAGTGATCTTGGCTGTCCATGCATCTGTTAAACTGCGCAATACTTTTCTCATAAAATCCTCATCAGAAAAACTTTTCCCAAGGGATCTAAGATCATTGATTATTGTCATGAATCTATGAAAACAATCATTGATCTTTTCACCCTTGTTCATAGCAAACAATTCATATTTAGACATAAGTAAGTCAATTTTGGATCTTTTTACCTCGCTGTTCCCTTCATAAGCAAGTTCAAGAGTATCCCAAATTTCTTTTGCACTGCTGCTTCCAGAAATTCGGTTATACTCTGCCTCACCTATGGCCTGTTGTAGTATTGACATTGCTTTGGCATTCTTTTCCAATAATTTGTAGTCTGCAGTCACCAATTCACTATCTTTGTTTGGGGTCTTGTTCCCTTCAGAGTAAGTCTTCATGATTGTGTTGGGACCATTTTTGACTATGAGCCAACACTCATAATCAATCCCCATAATTACATTTTTGATCCTGTTTTTCCATCATGCATAGTTACTTCCGTTAAACTTTGGTGTTTTGCTTTCATAACCGATCGCACCTAACTCTTGAGTACTCATGCTTGACTTCTCTAGATGTTACTCTTGCAAGAAGCCTTGGCTCTGATACCAATTGAAGGTTATGTGATACTCAAGAGGGGGGGTGAATTGAGTATAGTTAATGATAACCAATTTTTCTTCTTTTGCTTTCGGACTTAGAATGAGGAACCAGTTGGGCTGGTTCCTGTACGCAACGGAATATAAGTAAAGCAATAAAGAACACACAGTATTTAACGAGGTTCACCCAACTCTGGGCTACGTCCTCCTATCCTAAGTTCTTTTATTAATCTACTCCGAAAAACAAAGAACTCGCTCACTCTACTGTTTCCCTACTCCGGGAACCAGCACACCCCACACTCAACTCTGAATGTGCACTCGACTCACACTCTAAGTCCAACTTTGTGTTTGAACTCACAAACACTCACCAGGCCTTCAACCCCTCTGTTGAATGCCTTTACATAGCAATTTTCTCTCTTATGAATGACTTCTTAAAAGCTAAGTAAGAGAATGATTAAGCTCGTCTAATGCTCTTGTGTGACTCAAAGTAATGATCTTTGTGCTTTGTGTTTTTCTCTCAAATAATTCTAAACTCTTTTTAATCCGTGAGAGAGATGTCTAGAATTTAGAAACATAGATGGGTATTTATATGTATATTGATTAAAACCCTAGTTTCCATAAATCTATACTTGTCAAACAAGGCAAGATTAGATTTATGGAAAGTATTTATCTTGTTCGATTTTATCCCAAGGAATTAATCGAACAAGATATATACTCCAAGGTTTAAGGCAATATACACATATTCATCTATATTTCCAGCTGCAAATATCTTTTCGAAATATCCTTTTAAAATATTTTAGGAAAATCCTTTTTCAAAAACCGCAGCCAAAATTCCATTCAAGAACACAACTGGTTCCCCAGCTTGGTTCCTTGAGTGTGTTATGAATTCTGTTCCAAGCTTTGTACCAGAATTCATATCATACTCAGAACACTTAAAGCACTTAGATTATTACTATTCAATCACACTACATAGCATATTACATGAATTCCTAAAATTAAACTTTAAGGAGCAATTCTTCTAATCTTCATGTAATCTTCAAGAACTTGAATCTTCCTTCAACTACTTCAATTTAAGCACAACTTCTTTCTTCGAATGTCTTCGAAAGGCTTCACACTTCAAGTCTTGGAATCAATCTATTACTGCACATATAACAAGGTTAACATGAAATAAAATATACATGACTGTTTTCCAGCATAACAGTCAAGGAAACATCTCGTACTGGTTCTGTGCCAATGAAAGAGCTTTTTATGTAATCAGCTGTTCCCTGTAACAAACAAGTTAGTTTCAAAGCATTCACAATAAATATTAACTTGTRTGAGGAAACAAGTATCCTAAAACAGCTGGTTCCCAAAACCAACTATATTCTTATTAAAGCATCTTGTTTCCTGTAATGGTTTGTCATCATTCAAAACTTAAGGGACTCAACACAATCAATTCGTAGATGCACTAGCAAAAATCGTATTCGTGGTGCCAATTCCGAGTTTAGTGACCCYAATGCCCTTAGTCATTAAGCGAATACAAGAACCATCATACATTTGCACTTTAGACGAAACAAATGAGGTTCCCAACCTCGATCCAGAAGAGCCATGGTACAAAGACATCCAGGACTACCTAGAAATAGGCGAATATCCTTTTAGTGCAACCTAAAAGCAACAAAGGGCTCAGAGGCTTCTCGCATCTCAATACCTGCTTCATGGCAGAGAACTCTACAAGCGCCACTACAATGGTCTCCACCTACTTTGCATCACTCAACAAGTAAGCAAAACAATCATGGGGCACGTCCATGACAAAATCTGTGGCACCCACATGAATACATTCGTACGTGCGACACAAAGATGGTTTTGCTTACTTGTTGAGTATTACTGGACTACCATTGYAAGGGATTGCATGCAATACATTTGTACGTGCGACAACTGCCAAAAATACTCCAATGCATGGCATGTTCCTCCGTCTCTCCTATCTACGTTTGTCTTTCCATGGCCTTTCTCTACATGGGGGATAGACATAATAGGGAAGATTGCGCTGCCCGGGCAAGGAGGTCAGGAATTCATACATGTGGCCATAGATTACTTTACAAAGTGGGTAGAAGCTGCGTCATATGCTAAGCTCTAGGCTAAGCACGTGGAAAAATTCATAGAAATAACATCATCTGTCGCTATGGGGTCCCTCATAAAATCAATAGTAATAACGGCTCCCACTTTCAAGCAGAATGTGTGGATCTGATTGCCAAATATAAGATTCAGCACCACAAGTCATCACCATAGAAGCAACAAGCCAATGGGGCAGTTGAAGTAGCTAACAAAATTCTCAAAACACTTATCTCTAAGATGACGGAGAATTATCGAGATTGGCCGTAAAAGCTACACTTTGCTCCATGGGGTTACATGACCTATATTCGCACTTCAACGGGAGCTACTCCATTCTCACTAATCTATGGTGCCGAAGCTGTTCAACCAGTAGAACTAGAGATCCTGTCTCTACGCATCGTCGTAGAAAGCAAACTCCCAGAAGTAGAATGGGTAAGGGCGAGATTCGACGAGTTAACTTTGCTCGACGAAAAATAGCTAGCAGCCTTGCATCATGTGCAAGCATACTAAAAAAGGGTCGAATGGTACATCAATCAGCGAGTCAAATCACGAGGCATCAAAGAAGGTTATTTGGTTCTTAAAGCACTTTGCAAAACAGTCCTAGATCCTCGAGGCAAGTWTCGTTTTGATTGGGCGTGTCCTTACATTGTCAAAAAGATCTTACCAAAAGGGGCWTTTCAAGTAATGGACACAAATGGTGATAATTTCTAGAGCCTCGCCAACTTAGACCAYCTCAAGAAATACTACGTCTAATGCATACATGCCGACCGCGTCTCAACATCACAATAGGCATCATGCATCAAAACTACGGATGCGTTATTCTTAATAGATACGTTAGGCAGCTGCCGCTAGGGCGGCCACAATAATCAGTGCCCTACTGTTTGGATTAGCTAATGAACAACAGTCAAGTGGCAATTGGTAAGTTTCTTCAACATGCTCAAATTAAAAACAATGTATAAAAGCAAGCAAGTTTGAATTTATTACCTTGTGATTAAATTGAGCCATTACAATACAAAGAAACTTCAATCTCCAAAAGTTCACTTATACATGCAAAAGCGTCACAGCCAATCACTTTATTAACTCATTAAAAATAAACATTAAATTAAACAAGAGTTGTGGAAAAAGCAATCACTCCTTCCTCTCCTCTTCTTGCTCCTTCAACTATCCTTCTTCACCTGAGCTCTCACCTTATGCTTCCTCACCCATTTGTGTCTCTGGTCTATCTCCACAACAACTTCCCTTTTCCTTTAGCGTCACCTCCAAGCATCCGTTTAGGCCCAAGTCTTTTTCAACAACATTTGAGTCAATCTCAAAGAGGAGTCTTTCAATTCTACTCCAAATTGGCTCCTTTTATGACCCAGTCGCCTTTAGCAGAAATAGCTCTAAACTAGCAACAGGGTCTCAGTAGAGTCACATCCAGTCTCTTATTCTTGTAATGGTCCTTCTGCCCACAATCTTTGCTTCATACGACTCATCACATCAGTGGCATCCATCTGACATGGTTAGGGCGGAAATCTTGTGGTCACCTCGAGCAAGTGGGGTCATCTCAAGTGTAAAATGGATTCCTAATACTTCTCCCACTCTATTGCATTCCTGAATGCAAACGCTTGTCTCAGGAGAACCGTGTCAACAACGGGAATTAGCTGGACTTTCCCGATTTGCCTCACCACCCTCAAAGGAATAAAAGGTCAACACGGTCAACCTAGCCACACGCACATATGTCGACAAGCGAGTATGCACCATACTCCTAATACCCCACCAAGGACAGTCCACCGCACGAGAAGCTACGGTCAACAAGGTAAGAAATCCACTCATGTTGAGAGTTCTTGACATGGACCCTCTTACTGGAAAAGAATCTGTAGCCAAATCTGTCATGAAACAGCAACATGTACAAATATATTCACACATCAATAAACAAGCAATATATTTTGTAACACACTATCAAATATTCAAAGGAAGTATGTACCTGCAGCAAAAACAGGGCATCAAATAAGGCACTGCACATCCTTTTTAAGACGGTCGAGCATCATGATAACTCCCCCGTGCACAACGACATAGATACTTACTACAAAAAAAACGCGTTACTACTGACACTAATTCAGTTTACTAAATACTCGTTGCGACTACTGGAGACTACTAGTCTCTATTTTAGCGACTAAAAGCAGGTAGTCGCTAAACGGTCGCGAAATAAGGAGAAATAACAACTAATTGAACATGGAGACTAATTTATTGCTTTAGCGACTGAATTAGCGACTACCTTGGTAGTCGCTAATTTTCCCCTTATTTAGGGTTGAAAACAAATAAAAATGAATTAGTAAGATTAGAACCCTGGTCACCTCTATGTTTAGATCACAACTCTTATCAATAAGCTATATATTATTACTTTGGTACTTTAATAGTGATTTTATTTATATAATAAAAGTCAATATTATCTCAAAAACTCTACAATCTACTTTTAAGTGAGTAGCAATACTTAAAATCAACATCCAAATAAAACCCCTTTGTGCTTCAACATTAAGCTAAAAAAAACCCAAAAACACAACCCTAAACATTCTCTTTTCTCCCCTCTGCGACTTCTCTCTCCTCCACGACTCTCTTGTCTCGTTCGCTTATCTCCCTCACTCTCACTCACGGCCGCTCGCTGCTACTGTCGCGTCGCTCGCTGCTACTGTCGCGTCGTATCGCCGCTGCTGTTGCCGTCTTGCAGATTGAAGTACTATGTTTGGTAAATTTTCTTCCTTTAATTTTTTAAATTAGGATTATAATCTCTTAAAAAAAACTCTTTGTTTTCAACTTAATTTGTAACTACAGGCAAAAAGTCATAATTTGCAGCCTTTAATATGACGAACAACATCCTGATTTGAAGCATTCTCGACCCCTAATTCAAACCCCAATTCACAAGGTAATTTTCATACCCAAAAACCAGCTTCCGAAAGTTTTTTCGATTCAGTTGCTAAAAATCTCGAAATTTTTTGGGTTTTGTGTGTCGATCTTTTATTTTCATATCTCTTTTTGAGTTTTTCTTTTTTTTGGACCTTGTTTGATTTTCGAATTTTGGTTTGATTTTCGATTTTTAACCGAATTTTRGGTTTCATTTCCTTTAAGTTTTCAGTTTAATTTAGATATTGACTTATTGTTGTTGGATTTTTATTCATTGTTGCTTGGTTTTTGATAAATTGAGTGTTGGTSTGAATTTATTTGTGGGATTTTTCACCTACAAGTATAGATTAAATAGGTTTTGGTTTCGAAATAATTATTGTAGATTATTAAATGTTATGATCAATATCCAATATTTGATTTTTGATTTTGTTTTCTTTGTATTGATTATTATCCAATGTTTGATTTTCCTGATTAATGTTGCAGTTATAATCATAAACAGCTTAAACAAATCGCAGGTAGAGTAGGCAGGAGGGGAAGTCGCTACCCAGATGGTCTTTACACTACACTACATTTATAAGATTTGGATTATCTCATTGAATTATTAAAACAACCTTTCCTAGAAGTTAGAAAAGTGGGTCTTTTTCCATTTTATGAGCAAGTTGAGCTTTTTGCCGYACAATTACCTAATATGACTTTCGCTCAACTTTTATCTAAGTTTTCTTAAACTTGTCGCCTGGATGGATCTTACTTTCTATGTCAACCAGAAAATATAAAGAAGGTGGCTAATATGTTGGAGAAAGTTCCGAGTTTATCGCTGGTAGATCGCTATAATTTATGCTTTGCTCCTGTTAATATCCGAGACCCAAAGGCAATATAGCAATGGGTGTTCCTACGGGCTCTGCCAGAAATAATTCAGAGTTATTMGACCTTGAGACAAAACATCAGGTGTACGTGTTCAATGTATATGTGGTTGTCTAACAATTTTAAGAAGAAGAGCGAGCTTCCCTTACAGGCAAAGGGCAGAAGATATAACATCTAATATTGCTGAATTGCTCGGAGAATCTTTGACTAAACTAAGTTGGGAACCCGAGCAGAGGAAGAATCTTAAGCTGCCTGAACAAAAGGATTTCTATGGAAGACCACAGTCAATTATTAAACTAATTAACAGGTAAGTGAGTTTGCTTCTCTTTTTTATTAGAGAGGTGGCCATATTTTGTTATTTTTTTGTGGGTGTAAAAATGATGTTGCATTAATGCTAGCAATCTAGTAAATATGTGTGGAGTTGATTGAAAGCAGATTAAGTACAACTGGTTCAGTCACCTAGGCAGTAGCTTGAGGGTTCCATTCTGGTTTAAATTTGCATGGTATTATATTATTGTGAGAAAATCAAGGCAAATGGATGAATGGATGATTGTTATAGCTCTAYAAGAATTCAGTTTCTGTATGGAAGCATGTAAGTCTGTATTTCATTGTATTTTGTCATTTCAAGAGCTAATTTTGAATTTGGTTGCAGGAAAAGGCATGATGAGTCCTCGACACAGAAAAATTCTGATAAACCTAAAAAGGTAGTTGTGTAGATTACTAGGTATGATCTACATTGGACTATTATTGAGCTTGCCCTTTCTGTGACTATCTTTGTCAATTCTTTCTTTGTTACGGATAATTAGCATGATGATAAGAGCTGTATGGTAACTGTAGACACCTAAATGTGTCTCCCCAAATGAGTAATCGATGATGAAACATACCACGTGTTGCGATCGATTTGACTTTGAAAAGACGCAGCCGAACTCGTGAAAAAGCTTGAAATATGTGAAGTAATACTCGTAACCATGAAGCAAAGGTCAAATAAAAGGCAAAAAGTATTTTCTTTTATTTATATTAATTATTTTCTATTTTTTCAGAATTTTCTTTTTAACTTTAGGAATTTTTAAAAGAATTTATATAGGTGATTTTCATGATTTTCACCTTTCATTGCATTCTTCTCATTTTTCTGAGTTCACCAGTATTTTTAGATTATTTTTCTGATTTTTCTACAATTTTCTATGATTTTCACAATATTTACAAAAATCAAAATATGCAGAAAATACAAAAAATGCAAAAATACACAAAAAATACCGTAGAAATACGGGAATGTTCTAGAATCGATTTCTTGGGGAAGAGGGCGTCCACATTCAACGAACATCACCCGGAATCGCAAGAAGATTTGCGTATAATCTCGAGAATAATCGTGAATATATACGCTCAAGAAGCGTATATACGCTCCCTCGAGCGTATATACGCTCCTTGGAGTGTATATACGCTCCTCTTGAGCGTATATACGCTCCCTTTTTCAGCGTATATACGCTCAGTTCCTCATACGT